>JAPYZB010000461.1:0-20678 GCA_030522745.1 Eupelmus kiefferi | reverse complement strand
AAAAATTATTTTTAGGGTGTATTACTTCATGGACCTCCAGGATGCGGAAAAACTATGATCGCCAAAGCTACGGCCAAAGAAGCTAAAACTTGTTTTATAAATCTAGATCTCAGTATACTAACTGATAAGTGGTATGGTGAAAGTCAAAAACTCACTGCAGCTGTATTTTCTTTAGCAGTCAAGCTTCAACCTTGTATCATATTCATTGATGAAATCGGTAAATTATCGAATTTGATCATTTAAGAATTAAATACTATTGAAAATTAAAAAATTTTATTTACATACATTATCATTCAAACCAGATTCATTTTTGAGAGCACGTAATTCTCAAGATCATGAAGCAACAGCTATGATGAAAGCACAATTCATGTCTTTATGGGATGGTCTAATAACTGACCCACAGTGTACAGTCATTGTTATGGGAGCAACAAACAGACCACATGATTTAGACAGAGCAATTCTCAGAAGAATGCCAGCTACATTCCACATTGGCTTACCTGTATGTTTTTTGCATATTTACATTTATTCTAATCAGTTTTATGTCTAATTTTTTTTCTCTAAATCATAAATGGAACAATAAATAAAAAATTTTATATTTTCAGAATGAATCACAACGAACACAAATTCTAAATCTGTTATTGGCAAATGAGCCAATTGCAGATGACATAAACATTGCTCAATTAGCTAGAATGACTGATGGATTTTCTGGATCAGATTTGCAAGAGCTTTGTAGAAATGCATCTGTTTATCGTGTAAGAGACTACATCAGGAATTCACAGTAAGTGTTAATTTTTCATTGCTCCAAATTTTTTACAATATCTGAAAGTTTCTTTTTATATACAATTTAAATAATTTATAGAGCCACACGTTCTGGCAGTGATGATGAAGTGTACCATGACGCTGTGCGTCCAATTACTATGGAGGATTTAGTGACTTCTTTAAAGAAAATGAGAACCTCAAAAGTGCACACAGATATTTTAGATATGGCTAAATTAGATTTGGACTAAAGAAACTACAAATTGACGCGAAATATGTGGTTTCATAATTATTTGCCTTACAAAAAAATTGGTAGTTAATAAATCATAGATTTTTTTTTTTTTCAGAATTCTTTGTCACAAAGAGTGTTGACGAAAATTAAAGCTTTTGTTGTTAGTTTTGTTTTCTTAGATTAATTTTAAAAAAGACTAAGAAAATTGCTTACTCTTTGTGTAGGAGTTTTCTTGTTTGCTAAGAACTCGATATTACAGATTCAATAGTAAGACAAGTATTCATGTCTTTACTGCCTTTACGCGCATTATCATGAAAATGCTTTTCTTTTTTTACTCTGAAAAATCTAGGCTTTTGTTTAATTTATTTGAAATATTGTTTTCTTTTTTACATATGTAATAAAATACTGTCTTAACCATAAGAAATGGAAAAAGACAAGCTCATGAACTAACTAAGTACATTCATGTGCAGATATTTCAAAATAGAGAGTATAATTATGTACAAATAGAAGAAATTATTATCTCCTATTGCGATGGAGATGCAGAGTAACATAGTAATAATTTTAAGAAATTCATGGTTCAGAATACAATGTATAAATGATTACTATTATTATAAAAAAAAAATTGAAAATAGAATCTGTAAATATCTCTATGATTACGATATAGTCATAAATGTATCATCTATTTGTTTCCCAATCAATTATTGTATATTTCTAAGAGGTTGAATCTCTTCCTGAGCTTTCAATGTGTCAAACAAAGAAAACTCATTGGAGGAGAAAATGATTCATGATAATATCATCAGAAGTGTCTATAATTTGTAACTTGCGTTAAGGAACTATTTTTAAGCAGCTTGTACATTTTTTAATCAAGGATTAATAATAACGATACCTGTGGTAATTAAAGTGAAAAAAAATTATTCAACTACAAAGAAAGAAAAAAGTCGGTGTGATTTTGATTGGGTGTAGTGGCACGGATTTATCACTGCTCTGTTGGTAAGCGTGCTCTTTTATCAGTACCGTAGCGAAAGCGAGGGTATGTAGACTATAATTACATAGGGTTACTATCTGATGGGCAGTGCGCTGTGCCCATCGGGCTAATGAAGAATTCAAATTATATCTATATAGCGATGTTTGATGGTTTTCCTTAGAAATCGAAAAATATAAAATGAATATTGTTGTAAAAATTGAATGCACAATAACTCCTGATTTTTGTTTATTTAATCATTGCAAAGTGATCTATTATTTTTTACGTACAATCATTTATTTGTTTGAACAATTCCGAAATTCGCCAATTGATTATTCTGTACTTATCTAACGATCGTTCTTTCGGTATCATTGTCAGCTTTTGTCAATCTCAAAAATTAAGTAATGTTGAATTGATATTTGTACATACACGTTTGTGAGGGAGCGACAGCTGTAAAATGGTCTGGACGAATAACTAAAGATTTATTAAAAAAAAGAAAACGAGCGAAAAAATGTTTATTTCTCGTCATAGCATAAAAAATCAGCACAAGCGTGTGACTATTGCTTAATTTTTTTTATAAAAATTCTTATTTCCGCTACGATACGCATTAACAATTGTAGTCTCAATTTTTATAATAAACTGTTGTTTCATTATCAACCCGTCGCTCTCAATAATTCCCCCATCGCTCAAAATTTCCCATCAACCCACACCCAAAAAAACCTCGTACTTTTCCACGCTCCTCGCCGAAAAACTGCCTTTTCTCCCCCAACTATACATCCAGGCCCCTCGACAAACTCGCTCCATCCCTGAGCCGCCGCGCTCGGATATAGTTCTCCCGCGCGGCCAGGCATCGCGTGCGCGCGCGCGCGGGCACCTACACACAAAAGCAGCAGCGCGCGCAGCCTATACACCACCGGCGCATCGCTCTCTCTCCTTTGTGTGTGCGCGGGCGCTCCTCGGCTCGTGTGTGCATATATATATATACGCCTGCTGCTGTGGAACCGAGAGAGAGCGACTGTGTATATAGCCAGGTCGCGCGCGCAGTCGTTCTCTCGCCGTCTCGTTCCAACGCACTGGAAAGCCTCGGCTGAGCGAGAGAGAGGAGAGAGAAAGGAGAGTGGCTAGATGTAGCGGGGGCAGAGAGAGAGAGAGAGAGCATAGAGCAGCAGGCAGCAGCAGCCAGAGAGTGTGTGTGGTTGGTAGCAGGCAGGCCGTGGAGAAGAGGCTGTAGCGCGCGAGCGAGCGAGCGTGTGAGAGACAGAAAGAGAGAGAGAGAGGGACTAGCCTTGGCTCGCTCAAAGTTTTCGGGGCGCCCGCCGCTGGACGGCTGGACGGAACAAGAGAAGCTTGGCCTGGACGAGGGGAAGCTAGAATCGCCGAGCCGCCACAGCAGCAGCAGCAGCAGCCACACGACGCGCCAGAGAAGAGGGACAAAGAGAGAGAGAAGGAGAGAGACAGAAATCGCCGCCGCCGCTCTGTGGTCTGTCCCTCCGCGACTCGCTGCGAGGAGAGCGCAGCGCTCGTATAGCTAGGCCGACCGCGCGCGAGCCGCCAAGAAGATGATGCTCCTGGGGAGCAGAGCCAAGTAGCCGCCTCTCACCCGTAGAGGATACACACACACTCTCTCGCTGTGCGTGCGCCCCGAGAGTGTGTGTCCGTCTCTCTCCCTGTGTGTGTGCGCGCTCGTTATACTTTTTCGTATATATTCTCTCTCTCTCCCGTGTGCTGCAGCAGCAGAGTGCATTCACACACACACAGACACACACACGGATGTAGAAGAGAAAGAAGAGAGAGAGAGCTGGACTGTATAGCTACTACTCCTGGTGATACGACAAGGAGAGAGTGTAAAAGTGCGCGAGTGTGCAAGTGTGTGTGGCGCCGAGAGATCTATGTAAATGTGGAGCGGAGTCTTCGTCGCCGCCGCCGCCGCCGCCGTCCAGCCTGTCTCGACGGTGCGTCTCTATCCAGTGCATATCGCCCAGCGATGTCACGTATATATCTACCTCTAATTCATCCTTAAAACTCCTCCTTTTTTCTCTCTTTTCTCTTGCGACTCTCTAAAGCCGCGCTTGCCTGTATAACTATATATATACGTAACAATTACGTTAACCTCCAGGTTCCTGCGCGCATCTCGCAAGGGCCAAGCGAGCAGAGAGAGAGAGAGAGAGAAAGAGCGAGTTAACCTTTACATCCTTTCTCTCTCCTCGCTTCTTTTTTTCTCTCTCGCTGCTCTCTCGGCCACTGCCCTCCTTTCTTTCGTCTATAACCTCCGTGGAGCTCGCGCTCGCGCGCCCGCCTGCAATTATTAATTATATATTGTGCTCCGGGAGCCGGCCGCGCGCAGCACCTGCACCCAGCTACACTCGGAGAGATGTACTCGCTGCACTTATTTTACTTCCCAAGTCTTTGACGCGCCTGCGCTTCTATCTCGGAACGGTGAAATTTTTGGAGGATTGAAGAAAAGGAGAGTTTGGGGGTATACCTAGGGGAACGGTGTCAGGGAGTGATGGAGGTTCTTTTTTTGAGATGCTTTCTTTTTTTTTTTAAAGGGACGATGGGAGGTTGGGTTGAAGGTTTGGTTTGGTTTTGATTTAAAGTGGGAGGGCGTTCGGATCCTTGTGATACTTTGGCAGGTTTCTTTTTTTTCGGGAGCGTGAAAAGTTACTTTTTATCTTCTTATCTTTAGAAGCAGTGCTTTCTTTTTGTAGATTTGGGCGAATCGATAGTTTTGTTTCGCGAACTGTTCAAATTGACGAAGACTATCTACGCGAACTATCTTTTTTTTTTAATGCTCTGTAATTGTTTGAAATACATAAAGAAAAAAGAATCGCGAAAACGACTAGTATTGTACATAAGTACACATTTTCAACATTAAAAATGAAAAAATAATCAATTGCTTCCCATCCAGCACAACAATCAATCCAAAACAATAGTCAAACAACACTACAACCACAATCCCACAAAAAAAAGAAAACTCTCACACCACCCGCAAGAAAATTAAAAACCTCCACCTCGCTCAGCCTCTCAAAAAAAGGCGTCAGTGGTAAAAAGAAACCAACTGCAACTAGAGCGAGAGAGAGACTCGAGCGAGCGCGCGTTCATGCAGCTGCATCAAAAACCTCTAGAACTCCGTGCTCACCGCGCGCTGTAGTTGTGCAGACAAACGCGAACGCCAATCGCTCTCCCGCGCCGAGGAGAGCGCGACTCTCCTCTCTTACTCGCGAGTATAGCTCGGCGGCCCGATAGTCACGCATATACATACATCATACACACATCGCGTGTGCGAGCAGCGCGCCTATGTATATATACTTGCTCCAAAAGCGCGAGAGATGCATCTATTATACAGGCCCCCCGAGTATATATCTTACAGCTCCCCCCCTCCGCCCCGTATAAACACGTGGGATCGCGACCGTGAGGTTCTGTATAGCTATATAGCATAGAGAGAGAACAAAGCGCCTGGCTTAGGCTCGGCTAAAAAAGAAACGGAGCGGGGGTGGAGAGAGAAGAAGCGACGAGGAAGAGACACCTGCGGAAAGCGCACGCGGTCGCTCTCCTGTAATAGTACAACGGTTAGAGAGAGGGATAGAAAAAGAGGGACGGGAAAGAAAGTGGGACTCTTTGGGAGTGTCCTCTCCTCTCTCTGGTTTACGAACTCGGCGCGCGCGAAAGACGAGCAGCAGCTACTACGCGAGTGTGACTCGAATTTTTCCGCAGCCACTGGCTCTCTGTACGTGCGCGTAAGCGTCTCTCCTTTTTCTCTCTCTCTCTTTTACGCTGTCCCCTCTCCCCCGCGCGCTTCTCGAGGCTGTATATACGCACGGCATGCAAGTACCTTCTCGCCCCCAGAGCGAGGCTCGAGCGAGAAAGAGAGAGAGCAGAATACATGTACGATCCTAACCTGCGGCGTCTGCCTCTCTTCGCGAAGGAAATATCGTCTTAGGATATCGCGCCTGGCTTTTACCGGAGTTGACGCGAGATTGAAGCTGATTGTTTAGTGAGTATGGTTGGCTGGAAGTTGATCGCGGAAAAGGGAGAGTGAGGGAGGGATTCTTTTGGTCGTGGACTTAACCTAAAACGCGGAATCGCGGCTTGATAGAGAGCTCCTTGTGCCTTTTTGAAAATCAATAAGCTGAGAGATTCACGCTGGCTTTCATTTTTTCGAGACTCGTTCATGGCGATGAGTACTTACTTACTCCTTTGCTGCTTTCAGCTTTTCTTCATCCTTCGAGCTCGCTGATTTTTTTTCATGCTGAAAATGCCAGTGTCACTGTAACACACATTAGTAACTTTTCAATCCGACTCTTTATCTATTTCCATCCTTGAACCATCCATTTTTTTATGTCTCTTGCTGTCAGTGAAAATTATTCGCATTCGTTGCTCAGTGTGTTACTGGTTTTCTAATAAAAATCATTTTTTTTTTCTTTAGGATCCCAGATTTGTGTGCATCGTGGTGCGTGAATCATTGAGTTCGAGAATTACATACAGAATACTCCAGTCTTAAATATACTTCGAATAAGTCTAGATTAGTTATGAAAAAAGAACAATAATATTCAAGTGCGCTTGCAGTTGGGAATTACAAGCGTGTGATATTTAGAATTTAAAGAGAATTAAATGCTCATTCTTTAATGATTGTTGTTGACTGAGGTAAATATTAATTGTGTGCTCTACTTCTGGTATTACAATATCTGTGATCGCTACTTTGAAGTAGGAAACCAAATTAAATTTGTGAACTTTTCATTTGGAAAGAATTACTATCAAGATTATCTGTGCAAATAATCCAAGACAAATGTGCTGCGAATGCGAGTAAGACGTGGTAACCATACATCATCATTGCATTTTCGTGCTTCCACAAACGTAAAATCATGTAACAACCATGATCCTTATTTAGTATCCAGTTAAATTTTGTGTCGTGCAATGTGCTTTTAACTTAGGGGCAGCTTTTGCACAAAATCCATCTCTAAACAATTTTATCAAGGTGGTAGTGAAGTTACTAATGAGTCGTGCTTAAAGCGCTGTGAGCCTTTAAAAGGCAAAATTCATTAGACTCCCATAGGATGGACGATACAAAGGACCTATGTTCTGCGAATTGATGGGTATATGCTTTTCCTGCAGGAGACCCACGAGTAACCGATTGAACAATAAGATCTCTGAACACATTTCGGCATCGGTAACTCCTCTCCATGTTTGTCTTGAAGAACCAAGAGGACCAGAATTGGGCTCGTGTGATACCACGGCTCTCAGACCACAGGTAAACTCTCATTACATACATTTATAACATCTATTCTCTTGTAGTATATCAACAAAAAATATTTATCAAAAAAATAGAAAACAAATACTTGATATGAAATTTTAATGAAAAATACGAGAAACAGCTTATTTTATTTACTAGGATATTTTGTTCATTTTTTAATGAGCTTATTAAATCAAATTACATTGAAAGGAAGTTCTCTTTTTTATTTTTAATCACAAAATAATGCTACTTGAAAAACTTAAAATTGCATTATACTCAAATAACCCTTACAGACTTAACAGTTATTTGTTAAATCTAAAAAAAAGTTGAACTTCACAGCTCTAGCTTTGTTAAAATAAGTTTAAAATATAAAAATAAAATTTCAATTACTTTTTTTAAATTTATACTAATAAAAGTAGCAAATAAATTAACAATAAAACAATTATTTCTAGCAGGCTGAAAGTGGCCATAGTAAGAGGGGAAGCAGAGAAGAACCTGGCGAGGAAGATACTGGAACAGAACTGCTCCAGTCTGGAGCAGGTGAGCTGAAGCAAAACTCTGCAAGCATGGCCAACACAATAAGTAATATGAAAATGACCAACCCCATAAAGGGGCTAGTCAGTAAACGACGGAAACGTTTTACAGCCGATGGGTTTGACCTTGATCTCACATGTATCCTTTTATTGTAATATTTTAAAAAATATTCCTGTATTATTTAGTTTATTTAAATTATTTACAAAAACGTATTAAGATATTTATTTAGTTACTTTAATTATTTATAAAATGTTTCCTTAACACAAAAAATACAGATATAAAAGATAATTTAATAGCTATGGGTTTTCCAGCAGAAAAGTTAGAAGGTGTTTACAGAAATCACATAGATGATGTTGTTAAATTTTTAGAATCCAAACATAAAGATCATTACAAGATCTATAATCTGTAAGGAGATTTTCAAATATTCAATCTATTAAATCAACTTTCTTCCATTTTTATTAGCAATTTAAATGATCTTTTTTTATGTGCAGCTGTTCAGAGAGATCCTATGACTGCAAAAAGTTCAAACAAAGAGTGGCGACTTACGCTTTTGACGATCACAATCCACCTTCTATGGAATTGATCAAACCTTTTTGTGAAGACGTACATTGTTGGCTTACACAAAATGACCAAAATGTTGCAGTTGTCCACTGCAAAGCTGGAAAAGGTAGAACTGGAGTAATGGTATGCTGCTACCTCCTTCATAGTAAACAATGCAGAACTGCTACAGAAGCCCTTAATTTTTATGGTACAGAAAGAACAACTGATAGGTAATATAACTAAAACAATATTTAAAAGTTATTATATGTGAAATATTTCGAGTAAATATTAAAGTTATTAATTTCTTTTCATTACAGGAAGGGAGTCACAATACCATCTCAAAGGAGGTATGTTAATTACTATGCCACTCTCGTCCAAGATAATCTTAGTTATCAACCTGTAACTTTAATACTTCGAGAAATTAAACTCGATCCAGTACCTACTTTAAACGGAGGTCAGGGTTGTAAGTACAAAAAGAAAATCCTGAATATGACTTACAATGACATATTACAAATATATAAAAAAAATAATTTTCTATTCATTATTTCTAGACCGTTTTGTGATATCTGAGGCTAATGACAAAATATTTAGTTCAGAAACATATGAAGTACGAAAAGGCACCTCGTCTCTTTCTATTACCCTACCACACAATCTTGCGCTTAAGGGCGATATAAGGGTGGATTTTTACAGTGCACCTAAAGTAAAACGGAAAGTACGTACTTTAAAGTATTCTAGTTGCTATTTAATTACCTTGCAATTTCTGTAACAATGTTATTTCTAGGAAAAACTGTTTCACTTCTGGTTCAACACATTTTTTGTTCGTGAACACTCGACATCCGAGTACGATAATGGTGGACCAATTGAACGAACGACAAGAGCATTGAGCTGTGACGGAACCGCCATGGAATTACCAATGGTTCACACAAAGCCAAGAACTGGCTCGCTAGCAAGCTTAGGTCCTATGCCACCAACCCTTGTTTTGACCATAGACAAGTGGGGTTTAGATGGAGCGCATAAAGATAAGCATCACAAGCTCTTCAGTGTAGACTTCCAGGTAATGCAAAAAATGTGATACATACATTTTAAAAATAATTATGGTAATGTGATATTTTAATTTATCATAAACTTAAGGTTTGTAAGAAAGTCTCTTTGTAAGAAGAATATAATTTTCTGCAACTACTAATGAACCCTTGACCATATAAAGCAAGAAAATTAAGAATTCAATTTTCAAATAAAATTGATCCAATTTGCATTTATTGCAAAAAGTACAATTGAAATTTTCATTAACATTATTAAGCATTTGTAAGGCATTGTTCATAACCTTTTGATATTTTTGCCTACAAATATTCCGAATCAATATCAAATACAAAGTATTTTACAATCAGAAGCAATATAGAAAAGGCTTAATAGAAAAATATTAAAGGCTTATAACTTAAAGTTCCCGCAAAAATATCTACTTCCTTATTTTATTGAAAAAACTGTTTTATTCATTTTGAATTCAATATATTATTGAAGCTTATTTGATTACATTATCTATAAATGAATTTACTGAAAATAATGCAGGTTAGTTTACACATGCATCGAGTGGGAGGCAACTTACCACCTGCGGTGCCAGCAACAGTGGGACGACCTGGTGAGGGTATACAAATTGGCATGGGTGGCCAGGAGACGCCCAGCGAATCAAGCGAGGCAGACAGTAGCGAATGTGACACGACGGGAGACGAAGATGGTTGGGAATCGGGTGAGTCTTCTGCATCTCTGGTGGTGAAACGCCATCCTCACTTACACGCCAGTAGCCACAATACACATAGCAATGCCCACCATAGAGCTAGTCTTGGCGGAGCCGCTAAGGAGTCGCTTCCTCGCGGAGATAGGGATAAAAGGGGTGGCAAAAAAACGAATTCCACCGTTAGCATCAGACGGTCCACCGGATTCTTTCGCTCGCCCACCCTTGATACATAACATTTTGTTACTTACTGTACTTAAGCGCTTTCTAGTAGCCTTTAGTTTATATTCTTCTCGAAATGCGTACATTTTTTATTAAAAATGTTAATAAGTATTGAATGAGATGAATGGAATTAATTGTGATTTCTTGTCTACTTGGTGACACGTTCATTGTTCGTTCTTTTCTTCTACCAAGAAACAAGTTGTTCCAAGAGAAAGTGCAGATGCATTTTTCCACTTGGCGCATCGAATGTGATTATTAGAAGTGAATTTTCATAAATGATCTGACACAAAACGTATTTATAACGTTAATAATAATTTACATTATTAAAAAATAAAATAAAATATAAAAAATTCGTTTACGTAACAAAAATATATTTGACAATGTGGATGGTGTATGTACAAGAGAGTGTCGGTGCGTGATAGTGTTACGAACTTTAAAAGTTGTAGAGATCATAAAAATGTCATTAGAAAATAATATAATTTGCATAAATATGGCACAGTGAATTATTGGTCAGACAATCATAACACAATCTTCTTATGGGTAAAGTTTTTTAAAATATAAAAATATAGTTCTATTAAATAAATAAACATATGATTAAAGTAGAAATACAAAATATTTAATATTCTTTCTGAAAATGTTTAAAAGGCAACATTTATTTTAAAAAAACTTAATATTGTTAATATCTATTCTCTTTTGTAAATTTGAAAATTAATAATTAGTAATGTGATATTTGAATAAATTACGTTTAATACCTACGATAAGTGTATGCCCGAGCGAATTATTTTTTTATTTATATTTTTAAATCACCAAAAGTTAAAGAAAATATTTGAACGGCCAATATATCACTTACCAGATTTTTTTTGTAATTATTAAAAAATTTACTTCAATTTAATTTTAATTATTTGTTAAGAGCATGAAAATTAAATAATTTTTTTAAAAAGGCTGACATGTAAAAATACAAGTTTGACATTAGATTAAATAAGAAAATGTAAATATTAATATTCTGTTACCTGTTGACGCGGGTAATTAGTTTGTCATGGTATAAAGACAACTGACACATTCAGAAATGCTATAAACTTTGTTACTAGGTAAATAATTTAACTATGTTAATTATCTTGAACAAAAAAATAAGTTCGTTAACATTTAGCGAATTATATATTTTTTCTTGCATAAAAATATAATATGATATGTACATTAACATGAAAAGAGAATATGAACTTTTCTATAATTAACTTAGAAGATCACTTACATGTTACTTTTTAATTGAAAGAGATAATAATCTATATAGAAATAAATTTAGATTCTTTTAAGAGCTTACTTATAACGTAATTTAAAACAAAGTAGCTGAAACTTTAATACTTTTACATTTTGTGACAATCTTGAACTGTAGTAATATTCATCAAAAGTCTGATAATAACTTATTTTAATTTCAACAACTTTTAATAATTTGTTATATATAATAAACGTAATTGTCTTTAAGTTATCTAAAAAGTACAATCATTCTAAATAAATAAAAAGTTTTTTGCATTAATTTTAAAGAATATTTAAAAATAATTAGTCAACAGATTAAATCACAGAAAATATTTACATAATATATTAAAAGTATAATAAACAAATTTTAAAAATTAAGAAAGACTGATCTCAAATTGGCTGGTTAAGTGATCAAGGTAGAGGAATAAGAATAACTAATTGGAGTTCACGAAAGAGATTTCAGGGAAAATCTTTAAATAAGAAATTTTTATGATTAAGTGAACTGCACAATTTCCATAAATATGAACTTCGTTGATATTTGATTATCTTATCAATAATAGTTCAAAATTATTCTAATTCTTACTTTTCGATACCTTTTCTGTTTCAATTAATTTTTTAATACTTGCTTTCATAACAAACTACAGTTTGCGAATATCGCAAAAAGTTTGCGTTTGGGCAAAATCGGCAGCAAAGAAATAAATAATCTTTATTTCTTTTTTTTTTCCATGAAAATTTTTAATAAAATTATCTAAACTATTTAATATTTTATTCTTTTCATGTATTATGCGTGGAATATATCTCACGCATAATCAATGATAAAATGCGGAGTATTTTGTTAATTTGCCTCCGCTTGTAGTTCTAATATCGAGTATCTTATAACAAAATATCGCTTAATAAATAACTACTGGTCTTGTAGTTTGGACTTTAAAGGACAAAAGAATGTGCTCAATTTTATTAAAATCCTCAATTTCAAAAACAACCGATAATGACAAAATGAAATGTCGATTTTATCCTGATCTTCTGATCCAACCTCACGTGATTTTTCTTCTTTCACAAAATTCTTTCACCGAGTCATCATCACAAACATTCATCAGTGTCTTCATTTACTTTGGCAGTTCACGGGCCAACTTGTATGATGTACAGTCAGGCGTGGTTCGTAATTGGATAGGGGTGATCGTTCAGGTGCTACCGTGTGGACTTCCGCCCCGAAAAAAATATACACTTCAATTCACATACGCGCACGCGCGCACACACATGAACACTGACGCGCGCGCGCGTGCACTTCCATATCTATACACAAAAATACAGAATACTAACTTGCACACAAAAACAAAGAAAAAAACAAAAAAAAAATACGCATGAATGTAAAGCAGCCACAATTTTTTCGGCGTCACATTATGAAAGTTGAATGCATTAGTTAAATTTAGGTAGTTGTATCGTGTAATAATTATTTTGTGATATTATACATTATACTTCGTACTATTGTTATTGTTATTATTTTATTATTATTACTATTACTACTACTACATGTGTATTATCATGTCTCTGTTAATTTTGCTACGTTTATTAGAAAAACCTATACCGCCGCAACTACCGCTATCATTATTATTATTACTGTGTTGTATCTATTATTATTACCATTATTGCTTGGATAATTCCGAAATGTAATAATCTATTGTTATATACTTGTATTTGTGTAATTATTTTTAATTTCTAGATTATATATATACATTACTTGACTATATACTATGTAGCACATTTTATGAAGATTCCTTTACTTTTTTTCACCAAGCACAAATCTCTTACATATACATTTATACCTTTAAAATTATCGATATCGAATGCACCAATGGAGTGAAATTTTCTTTTGCTTGAAATTGTTGTTCAATTCAGTATTAGTTGTAACGCGTCCCATCTAATCGTAATTTCACTCAAAATATCTTTTTAGCGCATGTATGTATTTACTTAAGTAACTTGATGTTGATCATTTATAATTGCATTTGTGTTCTTTTGTTTTATTTGTTTTTTCATCTGCCAAGCATGTCTTTCGAAAAGATTTAAGGTACCAATAAATTTTGATAAAATTAAGTAAGAATTAAATCCAGCACAGATGTCTCGTCAAGAACGCACGATCCATATTCACATTGTATTTCTTGCGTATAAGAAGTTTTTGAAAATGATGTTTGACTGCACAAAAACATTGTTGCATGCTTGCGTGATTCCTCCGATTACGATATTTTAACGAAATTTCGAAACATACTTGTAATATATTTACCGGAGATTCCTGTTTTTATTTTTAAAGTAATTAGTATTTAAAAAGTTGTTAAACACTTAGCTAAAAAATTATTGAGAAAATGTTTTTTTTTTTTATATTAAAACATTTGTTTCATAGTTTTTTAGCAAAAATATCTAAAGAAAATTTGTCAGTATATTTCTATAATAAATCATACCTATACAGGAATTTGCGGAAAAACCTTCCAGTATCTAGTAGATAACGTAATTGTAAAATCCATAGTAAACACGTAAAAGAGCTACTGCATTGCGCCCTGATTATCTGACTTTCGTATATCTACATTAAGTAATGAGAGCACTCGCTTCATCGTAAAAGTGTAATAATTTTACATAATTTATGTATAACTTGTTCTATCTAATTTATTCTTGATCATATCACATTTTTTTACAATTTTTTTTTTTAATAATTGACGAAAATATGTCTCTGTTGGCATCCCTGCAGTGGACATGGATCGTGGACGCGTAGGACGTTATCGCCTCCTGTCGGATGGAGGGATGATAGATGTTTTGTGAGTCCGTCGTGGTCGCCCATCATCCTCATTCATCCTGGAACTGCCAAGTCATTAAAAAAAAAGAGAGAGAGAAAGAAAGCAAGCTATAGCGATAAGGGTCGTTGCAGTTGAACGCTGCTCGGCTACGTGTTTTTTGGATTTTCACGACGTCACATCATCCATGTTTCTTTTTTATTTTTCAAACCATCAAATGTCATTCTCGCGCGAGTACACGAATTGTCGAATGCAAGTCCATAATGCACTTAATTTTGACGATAGAGGGAAGAAGAAAAAACGCGTTTTTATTGTTGAGAGAAAGAGTAGTTTAAAGACCGTTTTATGTACGCTGGATTTGTAACCGAAGCAATAAAAGTTGCATCATCGACGTATTTTTGTTAGATATATATATTTTGTAGTCGACGTTACATTTATTTTTGTCATAGACGTTTTTCTTATCTAAATGTTCAGGGAAGCTTATAGTGAAAATTTTTACAGAAATCTAGAGTTATATATATAATTTACATTTATTCTTTCTTTGTAATTAAATTTATTGTTAATCGTAATGTTAAAATCTACTTCATACAAAGCAACATATATACAGCTACATCATGCAATACATTTTGTTACCAACTTATCACACAGTAACGTAAAAGCTATAGAGTTCGGTAGCTTGATCGCTTTGATGCGCATTTTATACAAGATACTAACTTTATCGTAAATTAAAACCACTAATTGAAGGATATATAGTAATAAAGTAAAATTATTATTTATAAAAATTAGATTTAACATTACGATGTTAGAAATGGATTAGAAAATTTTAACTTTTGAATATACGCTTCCCTTTCTCTCAGCAGAAGAAAAAAATTTTTTCATCAAATGCAAAAATTTTGCACATACATCTTATCGATCATTTCATCTTTAATGTCATCAATTCTCATAAGTCGAATGTGTACAAACAAAAAAAGAAATGTAAAATACGCTTCGATCATTCTATCAATTCATTTTTATATATGTTTCTATGCGCATCTTGTTGCATGCTGTCGTGTTATAGACATAACTGTTCATAACAGTACTCGGCCAAGCACTTGGACGATTTTCCCAGCCTTGTGCAGCCGCGAAATAAAAGTAAAGAAAACGGCTGTCAGAAGCGAATAAAAAGAAAACAAATTCTTTATAAACGAGTCGCTGAAACGACTTCTCTTTTATACCTTTGGGCCAAGACAATCCACAAGTTGTACTGGGAAAATGGCCAAACACACATAATGTATATAGATTTGAAAGCGCTGTGCATCGGTGTTCAGCACGTTTGATAACTGTCGAATTACATATTTTGCGATACGACATTAGAATACGCTGTTCGGTCTTAACAAAGAATTTTTCTCTAATTACCTGATTGTTAATTGAAAATTAAACGACAATTGAATGATTTTACTATTTGTATTCAATAAAAACTTTCTTCAAGGTCGTACCTCTCGATTAATTTTAAAATTGATTTAGAAATAATATTTTAATTAAGCTGACACGTGACTCTGATAACAAAATAGAGGTACAATTTATAAATTTAAAGTCCTATATTGTTTAATCAATAAAGTTGCTTTTTCAATTCGGGGACCTTTATTTTTAGCTAAAATTGGATCCAATACCATTCATCAACTGATATAAAATAAAGTGTGAACTAAATTCTAACTATGTACTTATAAAAGTCATTGTACAGTCGTTAAATTTTGTGATAAGGGTGTACCTTTAATTGCGCACAGTTAAATATCAATTTAGCGACCTATAAAAATTAATATTGTTTTCTCATCTTTGAAGATATTACATATTTAAAACACAAAGAGGTAGCTATAAAATCACTTTGCAATAAATGTGCATGAAAGCAAATTTATGGAAACTTATGTTAAGACCGGAGCCCATGATTGATTATCATTCTTTCTCTTTTTTTAAAGTTATTCATCAAAGTAACGGATCAAAGAGACATCTACGAAGAATCCTAAAATTTAAAGCGACAGGTTTGTGTTGAGAGGGCGACGAACAGAAGAAAAGCGCGATTATTTGTAAATGTAACGGACTGATGAAGAAACAAAAATTATGATGTAAAGAGAGTCAGAGAGAAGGAAAGAGAGAATATAAACTATTTTCATAAGGAAGAAATTGTAAAAGTCAATAATATACTTAGAAATAGGTAAGGCGAATCAAGACGGCAAGAATGAAAGAGGAAAAATATTAATTACAAGTAGAGAAAAAGCGGACTCAACAGTCAGCGTGATTTATAAATTATATATACACACATCCCGCACATCTACCGAAATTCGGTAAACTTTTAGCATCCAAGCTCGTCGTGTTTAGCAGAAAAGTATAAAGTATAACAAGCAAAAAATTACAAAAAAAAATATGTATTACAAATAAAGGTTTTCTATTTACTGATTGTCCGAGTAATATCACATTAGGCAACTGGTCATCTTTATAGTAAAAAATTAATATTACTTAAATACTTTCAAAAAAACGTCATTGTGCGTGTGCATCGTTTCTTGCTAGAAACTTTGCAACTCGAAGATGAACTTCGAATGCACAAGCATTTCCGAATCAATCTCTCTGTCACTATTCTCCTAATCAAACGCAAATTAATAAACCGCTTGAAACTTTTTCTACTTTTTCTTTGACATAGAACTGAAAAGTTGGCTATTCGTGCAATGTTTGAGTGCATATCTAATGAATATAAAAATAAAAAATAATAAAAAAAAAAAGAACAAGTTTAACTCGATGGTTTTACTAAACGTATAGGACTTATAAAGAAAATAAAAGTAAGAATTAACGTTTCTTGATGTTTAAAACTACGGTATTATTTAACTCGAGACAGAACTAAAAATAATCCAAGACAGAAAAATAACTATTCTGAGTAATAGGAAAATTGGAAAAGAATGACGATGTACTAATCACCTACAAATCAGAACGAGCATTAAATGTGCTGGGATGCGCGTTTTAGTTGTAATGAAGTGTAAACGATTGAGGGTAAAATAAAAAACGAAGAAATTGAACGTGTATCCAACGTAAAATCAAAGATAATTGCTTGCTGCGTAAAACGTAAAGATGGGGAGAGTGCGTACCGATTTGTTTGATGCGATTGGAAAAGAATCTCTTTTATACAAGTACCTAAAATAAAGAATAAAACAAGTAAACTCGATTCTCATTAAGCTACGAATTAAGTATGAATATACGTTAGTCCTCGAGAGGAAAGAAAATATAAGTAAGTGTTTAACGCGATTTGTAGGGGAAAACCGTAATAATTGTATTAATACAAGTCGAACCCATCCCTTGTATTTTGTCGAGAGTATGCGTGAACGAGCGATGAGCGAGTGTGTATATGTTGAATCAAAACTTGTACTGCTAAAATGAGGTATAGCTCGAATACCTGTGACTCAGAAATTAAGAAAATACTGTTTTTCGTGCAAATAAAAAACACGTCTTGTCTCTCCGACTGCTCGAATATTAAAAAAAGAAAACGAGAGCGGTTGGCAAGATGCGTCGCAGACACAGCTTTTCACGATTATTGTACAATCATTGTGCTGGATACGTATAATGTGTATAATGTACTTAAGCAAACAACGTTGTATTCGTAAGTTTTATTGTCATGGAAATTATTCGAAAAAGTTCACACTTTTTTTGTACTTAAAGAATGTTTTTTGTGATAATGATATCACGGATTCAATTACTGCACTTTTAAGAATAAACAAAACTTAATTTTAAAGTTTAATCAGTGTGATCAATAAAAATTAGATAAGAAATATTGAAAAACTGTTACATTTTTAAATGTAACAATTAACTCAATATACGGTTTTTTTCTGACGAAATGTTTTGGACCATCAGTAATCTAATAGATGTAACTTCCCACTAAATAATACTACTGATACAATGTAAGAAAATAATAAGTGTAAAACACAAATGGATGTGCAAAAATGTTCCTTGCTACAATTCATTTAAAATGAATCAATATAACCACTGTCTGACAGCATCAAAGTACAAAAAATCAAACTTTTTCTAATAATTTTCTCGGTGTACGCGTTCGCGCGAGCGCGCGCGTTTTTTCGGCCCGAGTCTCACGCGCTGCTGCCGCTGAAAAATCCCGCGATACCTCATTTTATCAACGAGCTCGCGGGGCGCCGCATCCGGTAGCCGAGCTCTTTAGATGTATAAAATTATTAAAAAAAAAAAATAGAGCATTTTTCGGTGTGAGTATGAGTGTGAATGCATGTAGTGCATAAAGATAAACAACGCGAGAGTCAGACCAAGACGTACGTAATAATATTAAATGGAAAGAAAAGAAAAATAATTCGCGCGTATGTAATATAAATTAATGTATAAGGCGCATGTAGGTGCTTGCAATCGAACACACTTATTTTCTCAGGCGTGCATTGCATTCGCAGCTATCACGAGAGGAGAAAGAAGAATAAAGACGAGAGCGAAACTGCAGAGCGAGTGTTGTGCTGATATTTTTTTCTCTCGCTCTTGTAAGTGTATGCCTCCTATAGGGCGCCAACAACTATTCCACGCGTCTTTCACAACTACAGGCTTAGATGCAAAACAAAAGAGAACGAAGAGATTTCCATATGTCACTGATTGAAGAGAACTGAAGAATAACTGGTCCTTAAACACCAGAGAAAGAAAAAGTGCGGCGATAGGATTATTGCTTATATATTGTATATTTTAACGTCCGATAAAATGAGAATGAAAGGGAGAGAGAAAACGCGAGTACGAGAGAATGGTTGGGAATAGAGTGGAAACGCAATTTTACGCAAAACACGCGTCACCTGTCCGGAAGAATCAGCAACGCTTTTCATTTCGCTATATACATACATACATTATATAAGGAACAACAACATTCGATAAGTATGTTGTTCGATGTAATCTATTTTAATAAGAAATAAAGCGCGTCACCATGTTGACTAATTCATGATCTTTGAATACTACACGTAGACAGAGCTTAATGCTCAAATGTTCCCAAAAATCAATTTTTTATTTTTTTACTTGTAATGTTTTGTAAATTCAAGTTAATACTAAATTTTTTTTATATCTTTTTGTTTATTCTTGTGTTAATGTCTCCTTTTATCTTTTTTAAAACTGTTCAAAATTGGCCGATTATAAGCTAAAGTAACAACCGCGAAATTTGCATGATCTTTTTTTATTAAAATGTTTTTTAAATTAAAAAGTTTATTACCTACAATTTCAGATTAAATTTATATTTTCTAAAATATTACAGCAGTGACTACTGATAATAGTTAAATAGGTGATTCTAATTAACTAAATTTACCTATAAAAATGCATAAAATAATATTTCTTTTGAATAAAGCTGAATATCCCAATATTTGTGAATTAACTTAGAAAGTTCAATAACATGTGTGTTTTTCCTGCTGTTTCTTTTAATATTTTTTTGGTTTCGTGCTGTCATTTTTATTTTTGAATTTTTATTTACGCAAGTATGCAGCTTTGCGATGATGATCATCACCACATTCGAGAACGACGAAAAAATTTTTGTTGCCAGCTTTTTTTTGTTGACGTGTAAAAAAATGATAGATGCAGCAAACAAAAATATTAGTAATACAGACGAAATTTTAGAAGTTTATATACAAAATTTTACACTCCTCCTATACGTTCCACATTCAATAATGATTTATGAACAATAAAATTGTTTTTTGTGTAATAAGATAACAAATAAATATCGTGAATTTGATGATTTATTGGCCGAAAAGTTCGGTTTCATCGTTCGAAGGACCAATTTTTATTTTGTAAATTAGTTAACTGAATTAGTGTGATAAGATATTTTTTATTAAAAAAATAATCTTTAAGTGTGCAAATCAACATATATCGACGTAAATGTTAATAATTAAATCATAGTTAATATTAATAGTAATAATAATGATTATGCTAATAATATAAGATAATAACAATAACAATAACATTTAAGGAAGACCCTCTGTTCTATGGCTCAAACTAGTTTTTCAAAGCTAAATTTTTCTTACAGTCATTTTTTTATTTATTTTATTAATTACCTAACATATATATTTGTGTGATTGCAAGTATGAGAAGTTAACTGGAAGTATAACAATAGAAAATAACCGTAGAAAAACTCCTGTAGTTGTGGTGGTAGTTACTGTTTAAAATATTAAAAATTAATCATTTAATGTTTCAAAAAGATTAATTTTTTTTCATATATTATATTAAATGTTATCTTAGCTGTCTTGAAAACAATATTATTTAATATAAAAGTTCATGTAATAGAATTTAGTAAATAAGATTACTTAATTTATTTAATATTTTTGTAGTTTAAACTTGTAGTTAAAAACATTTTCAAATTATAGCATACACTATAGGATTTTTTCAAAATAACTTTTTGGAAAATGAAAAATTTCTTTTGGGAGTTCCATGAAATTCGAGTATTTAAATATTCT
>JAPYZB010000460.1:0-22196 GCA_030522745.1 Eupelmus kiefferi | reverse complement strand
GAGATTTACACATTTGTGTTCAGTAGCGTGTAAAGAATAAAACCGGATTACTATATTTTGAAAACATTTAAAAAAGTACACAAGCTATATGTATATTGCCAAGGCCTATTTTTAAGAATTAAAAATAAAAACTCTGTAATGTATAATTAAACGAAAAATAAAAAATATATATAAATAGAAAAAGTCTTGAATTATTAAAAAAAATAAGAAACTAATAGTACTGTAAAATTTATGCAACCCAATCCCTCAACAAATGCCCCCTCCCCAAAAAAAAACAATCCCACCTAAAATAATGACAAACGCTCTACATTATCCCGCGTCACAATCATCCCACAATCCAATCAACACTCCCAATTAATCCTCATAAAACGAAAAACCTCTCTCCCACAGCCGCAGAGCCAGCTCCAAGTAGAACTAGTACAAGTCCCGTACGGCAGAGTCCGCTACCCAACCCGGTCATATGATCGTCATGTGAGCCCAGTGGCCAGCTCGTCCTCCCAACGCCAGCGACAAAGACAGACTTATCCAAAACTCCATTGACCCAAGCGAGACAGAGCACATCCGACGTAGCCCTGCGCAGAACGAGCCGAGTGTGCGCTCAGAGAGAGCAGAAGCGTGTGCGCTCACGAGACGTCCCGTCGTCTTCTCTTTCCTCGCCAGGCTCGAGACACTCTGCTGCGTTTGGGCGTTGACGTCTGCTGGCACGCACGGACTGTTCGATTAGGCGGAATCCTCTTTTCGGATTCTTGGTGTTCAGGAAGTGCAGAGGAAGATTTGTGAGAGGCTCCAGACGGAGGCTTAGTTTCTTGATTGCTAGAGTCGTCGCTGCCCACCAGGCACAAAAACCCGAGCAACATGGCTCTCAGCGATGCTGACGTTCAGAAGCAGGTTAGCAGAGAGGATGTAATTTTAGTGGCGCTCGGGGATGTGCTTTTTGGCACGGTGATCGAGGAATTTTGATTTTCGGGGATTGGGGGGAAGTGGTGGGTTGCTGGTGGCTCGGTTTCGAGGGGCAAGGTCGTAGTTTGGGTGGGCTGGTGGAGAGTGGGAATTCGGTGGTTTCTTGACGTCTGGGCCGATAAAAATGGAGAGATTACTTTGAGCAGTTGTTGGAAGTGTCTCTGGGCTGCTTTGTTAGCTATGTTTACAAATGATTCAATAAACATTGCAATTATGATCTATGCATTTAGGTATATGGATATGTTACTTCATATATCGGATTTGAGATTACATTTGTAGTCAGTATTTTTTTCTTTATCATGTATATGTCGAGCTTTTTAATATATGGAGAATGTTAGTTAAGCTTAGATACATGTAAAGAATTGGTGATAGTTACTTAATAAGAAATTTGTATAATTATAAATGATTTTTTAAATACGTTATTGTATTATTACATTTATTCTACCAAATTTTCAGATTAAGCATATGATGGCCTTCATCGAACAAGAGGCCAATGAAAAAGCTGAAGAAATAGATGCTAAAGCAGAAGAAGAATTCAACATTGAGAAGGGACGGCTTGTTCAACAACAGCGCCTAAAGATCATGGAGTACTATGAAAAGAAGGAAAAGCAAGTTGAATTGCAAAAGAAAATGTAAGTACAAACACAATGAATGATTTATCTAGAAAACAATCAAAATAATCTAATTGTATTTCTTTTAATACAGTCAATCATCGAATATGCTTAATCAAGCTCGTCTGAAGGTGCTGAAAGTTCGTGAAGATCATGTTAAAAATGTTTTAGATGAAGCTAGGAAAAGGTTAGGTGACGTAGCAAGAGACCAAGCCAAATATAGTGAAATTTTAAAACTTTTGATTGGTCAAGGACTTTTGCAGGTAAAACACATTTTTTTGTTGTGATTATAAGCTATGCTATGATTTAGTACTATTAATTAATGTCAATCCTTCTTGGATTTTGTAGCTTGTTGAAAACAATGTAGTGATCAGGGCTAGGCAGCCAGATCATGCTTTGATAGAATCATTGGTACCAGCAATTCAGGATCAATATAAAAGTGCTTGCAAGAAAGAGGTTCATTTGAAAATGGACACTGACAACTTTTTACCTGCTGAGGGCTGTGGAGGTGTTGAACTGTTGGCTGCTAAGGGTAATTTTTCTTTTAAATATAACAGAAAAAAACTTTATCATGGTTAAGAAAAGTAATTGATTAAAAGTTCTTGAAAACTATTTTTCTTAAGTTCCAAAATTATATGCATAATCAACTCAAAATATCAAAGATTTAAATTATTAATTCAATTATTTTTGTTTGCATTAGGACGTATAAAGATCGTCAATACTTTGGAGAACAGACTGGAGTTGATTGCCCAGCAGCTTATTCCTGAAATACGCACAGCACTCTTCGGACGTAATCCCAACCGCAGATTCACCGATTAAATCAAGAAATGCGCGCGAGTCGCGCTAAAACATTCCCGTATTACATCGCGTTCTGTGCGTATCTACAATTTGAAAAGTGAAACCATGTTATTTTTATGCACGTGCTGAGATAAAGTTATACCGTTCTACAAAGAAACGCGATTAGTCTTTATTGTTATTCATCGTGTATTATAGCACGTAAGTTTCCTCCGCTTTAGTATTGTCATCGTTTGAATTTGGATTTAGGGTTTTAACATTAGGGCCTCTGTTATACATCTACATTCTATTTAAGAAAAAAAAATTGTAAAAAAATGTGAAAGTCAAAGAAAAGCTTCCTAGTGTTTTTGCCCTCTGTATTTCATTATGAATCTGTTTGTTGTTGTTCGATTGATTAAAAAAAAACACAATACTCTTGCTGGAATGTTGTTTCTTTGTACATAAAGCAATTATAACAAAATTAACAACAACAATGATGTAATTATAATAATAATAATTAATGATAATAAAAATCGTAATTTACGACAATAATGTTTGCTGTCATTTCTCTAAAATATAGGAACTAATTTGAAATGCTTGAAAAAAATATTTTTTCATTGTCCTTTTGTATATACTGTAAGCTTGTATAATGATATATGGTAACATAAAAATATTACAAAGTCAACGCATGAGCGCGTGTGGTGTACTATAAACAATTAAAAACTAAAATAGATAAAATAGGATGAGATATGTCCAGGTTAAAATACATTTAACAACGCACTTTGATTAAATCAAAGCGCCGTTGAAACATTTGTCAACGATTTACAGAGTATAATACATATACACATTAACATCAGTAACATGACGACAATAAACTGGTAGAACAGCATTTCAATTTATCGTGCGTAATATCTGTGCGAAAAGTCGCAGTGTAACTCGATGCAGTTTTAGTGGAAGAACTTTGAGGTACTCTAAACGCAGAAAAAACTAAATTCACAGGCAGTTTTTTGATATATCGAGCTTAAATGCTTAAAACACTTCTCACTTCAGAAAAGATATAGAGAGTAAGTTTACATCTATAAGTATCACTTTGAGCAACATTTTCTTTCACGAGCTTCTGACATATAGTTGTGGCGTTTTTTAGCAGGTACCATTCTCTTACTTTCTCTTTGTACGGCTATAATATAATCTGCTTATGATAAACATGATTTCATTCAAGATTATTTCGTAACAATATTATTGTCGGTTGTATCGAGCAATTGACTATTGGACGCGAATACGCTCGGTTAGGCGCTTTATGTGGGCCCGTGGTTATTAATTTAAGCATCTGCCTTACTGAAGTCCCATGAGTTTCTCCGCGACTCCGAGGTAATAAACAGTTTGTGCAATTCCAAATAATGGCGCTATCACAATCATTCTGCACATTCCTCCTTTGAAAAATGCTGTAGGACCTTCATTTCTTAAAGTTTTTCTATAACAAAAATAAAATTTTATTTTTAATAAACGAGAATACAGTAACAATAAATTTATTTGATATTATGCAGTATATCAAATACATTAACTTCAAATTTTGATATATTTTCCTTCATGTTTTATATGTACAAGGATCTTATTAATTAACAAAAAATCAATTACATTTACCTTTTTTAAATAAAAAATTTTCATTTATCAGAAAGTATTTTTACTCAAAAAATTTAATCAAACAGCGACGACTTATGTAAAATACTATTACGTAAAAAATAATTATAATATTAACTTCTTTTTGAAATTTGTCACTCTTACCCAATGCAGTCAATAACTCCATCGTACGTCGGTTCACCAGGCGCTTTATTTATGGCCTGGAGTCTCGTCTTAACTACATCAAATGGGTTAACTGCTAATGCTGCTGTTGAACCAGCAGCACAACCAGCTAAGAATGAGCACCAAAATACAGCTGCAAATAATATTTTTTATCATTTTACAAATTATTAATTTTATTGAATTATCCATTAATAAATTATAATGATAAATAATGCAAGCTACTTACAAGAACCATCAGGACGTTTAGGGCCAAGATTGTTTAATCTAGCAAACAGTGGAAAATATATTACAGAGAAAGTTATGTCTCTTAGTCCAGTTGCTCCAGTTCCTTGATACAGTCCTAAAATTCCTCTTTTTTTTAAAAGTTCGCGCGTTAAAGCAAGAGCAGATGCCTTCTTGGGTGGTGGTCCTCCTTCAGCTATAATAAGCAAAATAAAAGTAAGTCCAAAGATAAGTGAAGAAGGAGGGGAAACAAATAAAGAACATGAATTATTTTTAACCAAGCCAAAGGCACTACCATTTGCTTTAGCTGCAGCTGCAGCAGCTACTCTACCAGCATCTTGCATCTGAATTTTTAGCAATTCCATTGGCGTAGTTACAATTATTTGACAAGCTCCCGCTGAACCACCAGCTATCATTTCTCGAATCAAGGGCAATGGCTCGCTGAATTGACAACAACATGATTAAATAAAGCAAGTTGACAAGCATTATAGATTCTACATCATCAAACTGCTCCAGTTAAGACATTCCATTCAAAATAGTAAACATTGTTAATCAATTTACATTGTTCTTGTTTTAGTAGTTATCAACAGTAGAAATTAATGTAATTCAATTAAGATGATTAATTACTAAGATTAAATAAAGTGGATGATTAATTCTATCAAGATAAATGTTTTATCTTGAATAAAAATTCAAAATAGAATTTACTTAAAATTTTTTTTGTAAAAATTATTTAAATAGAATTAAATGTCTTTAATAAAATGTTTAATCCGTACAATAGTAAAATATACATTACCCAGGACCAGTAGATAAATAATGTCTAAATGTGTCATTGGCCGTAAGTTTTATTGCCTTTTCTGGAGTGATTAGAAGAATATTTACAGCAGAACCTTTGTACATTCCCAGGTAACCTTCAGCCGTGTATGTTTTCTTGAAACAATCAAACCTGAATATACATGTAAATAAAAGTTTGATTAATCATGTTTACTTGTAAAACTTGATAAAAACATTGTAATTTTTGAAAATATTAAATTTACTAAAGATTTTAATTAATTTTTAATGAATCAGTTTATTTAAAAAATAATAAAACAATCATTACTTCATATTAAAACATATTGTTTTTAAAATATATATTATTTAAAAGTATTCACTACATACATAAACTATACTCTACACTCAACTGTACTCTACAGAATTTGATATGTCTTCAAGGCAAACGTTTTTTTATCACACTGTGCAATGTAATATGAATGATATTAATATAATGAACATAGCATATTCAGTTAGTACTAATTAATATGTCATTATTTTCTGTATATACTGACCCACTAAATATTACCAAGTTAATTAAATATTTATATATTACACAAATTATTAATTCTACTGCACAGATTTATTATCTTGAAAAACTTATTATTTCTAGTATATTTTTAATACATCATTATTTTTTAAACAAACTGGCTCATTAAATATTATCAAAGTAATAAATAAAGATTTACATAAATTATTAATTCTACTGCATTAATTTAGAATCTTTAGAAAGCTCTCAGCAGTCTAACGATCTATAAGGAAAACGTTCTCAAAACTTACATGGAAGAATACATCTTCTCTCCTTTAGGCCCAATGACTTGATTTTGTAGTCGTGTTTTAACGAGGTCCAGTGGAAAGACCACCGAGACTCCGATAATTCCAGCGATACCGCCATTGATGATCTTCGGCACCAATCTACAAAAATCAATGCAAAACACCGTCAATCAAGCCATCAAAGAGCAAAAATCCATAACACTATAAACTCCAGCCGGAGAAGGGAAAGGCGGAGGGGGGCAACGCTCTTTAAATATACCTACTTGAACTGTTCGGCGTTCTGTTGCTGCAGCTGCGACATTTTTGGAGTATATACACAGAAACGACAGCGGGAGGAGCTCGAGCAGCAGCTGGCCGATCAGCGGATTTTCCGTTCTGAAAAAGTTCAGTTAAAAGCTCAAGTCAGCCGCCTAAAATTAGTACGAACCGACGCTCGGGCAGCCGGACTCTCGCTGGCCGCGAACTGCCAGCCGTGAGAATCGGGTCTCTCGCGTTAAAAGTGCACCCAATTCGCATATATCCAGAGCGCGCAGACAAACACACACAGACACACACGGATATATATGACAAGTGTATACGTACACGTTGGACTACAGGGGGTCGGCTTGAAAACGTGTCTGGCTCTCCTCCTCGCGGCCTCTGCGACGCTGGAGTATCGCGTGCGCGCCTGCTCTCTGCAACGCCTGGCCTTTTTTTTGCGTGATCGACGAAAATTATAATGTGTATGGAGAGGAGAAGACGCGCACACGGCTGAAACGGAGTCCGCCACTGAACTGGCTGCTCTCTCGGACACTTTACAGGCAGGCGCGCGCGAGCTAGCGACGGCTCAGCTGTTACAAGCCACTGTGCGGTGGTGGGTGGCCTACTGGCGTTTCTCAGGGATAAGCGGCTGTGCGGATTTCGCGTGTATTTTAGAGATTAAAAAAGAAAACGAGAGAGAGAGGGCCGGAATTTTAGTGGGATACACGAGGCTTAGAGGATTGATGATGTGCGGGTTTTTTTTTTGCTTTGTTTATTTTTAATACAGCTTTGATAGAAAATTATAGGTTTTCTAAAGCGTGTTTACTTAAAAACATGTTTGCCTAATCGAAACACGACAATATTAGACGTCGAGCGGAAAGTAAAACGTAGCTTGAATTGGCTGAAGTAAAGTGGATTTTTTCTTATCTAGTTAGATTATTTTCTTCGCGCGCTTGGCTCTCGAGACTTTTAATCGTGATTTCTTCAAAACTTATTTTATGTGATGGAGTGTTATTTTGAAAATATTTTTTTTTCTTTGCTGTTTTATAATTCAATTTTAACTGCTTAAAATAAATGTAGGCTTTTTTATATCTAATATTATAATTTAAGTACAAAAAAATACAAATTTAATTGATCATTACAATTGTAAAGTAAAAAAAAAAACACAAATTTAATAATTTTACAGAAATTTTGAAAATAAATTAAACTATAAACGATTGTGGCACAAATTTAATTAAATTTGGAAATCTTACAGAAATTTTGAAGATGATTTAAAGTAAAAACGATTGTGGCACGTATTTAATTAAATTTAGCAATTAAGTGTTGTTTTATCCGGTTCCATCCAGCTCTTCACTAAAGATATATCTTCTTACATAAAATATCAAGAACGCTTAAAAACGTATTTATTTTGATAAACTCAGCACGATTTTTTTAGACATTACAGCTACCCGTCTTTTATTAATTTCTTACAAAAAAATTTTTTTATATTCATTTTCTACCGTAAGAATAGCTAAGAAATAGTGAAAGGATAAATAAAGTTTTTGGCATGAATTCAGTAAAATACGCGTAGTTATAGTGAATTTCTTAGTAACCGACTTGGCGCAGGTGTGTATGCCAAAATTTTACGAGCGCTCCATTAGCCTTACACTAGTCTCGTCTACGAGCTTTTAAATGCAGAATTTAATATATTTTTCTCTGACCTCATGACGTAGTAACATAGCTCAAGTATCGGACACCTCGATCAATTGTGACACGCAGCAAAGAACGAGTTATCACGTGCGATAAGGCACTACTTGATACGCCACTCTCTCTTAAAATAAATCCGAATTCTTCTGTAAAAAAAGAATAAAGGAACAGGGAAAAGTGATTGAAGTTGCAATTGATTAGAAGACGATTATTTTCTTAAAATTATCTTTTTTTCTCTTTTTATTATTAAAGCTTTAAAATAAAATACTTTATGCATGATTGACTTAATACCTTATCAAGACTGGCTTTGTATTCTTATATAGGCTCTTGCAGAAATACTACATTAATAAAAACTATGCTCGATGAAATTTCGCTCGAGCGCCTCGACGCATTTGAAATACCAAAAATCGCGAGCTTTGCAGTTCATATGCATTCGTTGTTTGATTGAGAAATATGCACCTTTTTTAAATTCCGGTGTACAAGTGAGGTGCCAGAATATCTAAATATAAATATACATTTAAGAGGAAAAAATAATAGTAACAATAACAACAGCCAATGCCGCGCTTTTCACTTATGAGTAGGTAAAAAGTGCTTTGTCGAGACTTATACTTTATTAACTCGTGCTCCAGCCGGGTATCCAACTCCTTTTGTTTGATACTGTTTAAACATATGTCGTTATGAAATTTTCCGTACTGAGATATACATGGTAAAGTTATTTATTTTAAAATGGGTACTTTCTTTTTACTTTTTAAACTTTGCAATTATTTTTATGGTACAATCCTTTTTAATCAGTGCAAAATAAAATTGTAGAATAGGTTTGAAAAACGTAAAAACTAATGTCATTCTAATATTTAATGCCAAGTTCAATACCTTGAGTATTATATAACTAAAATGGAACTAAAATAGAGATGTAATAATTTTTAAGTGTTATTGCTTAATAATTTACGATTATATAATTTCGAGACTTTTTCAATTTTTTTTTCAATTGAATTGTTATAAAATATAAATACAAATTTTCTTGTTTTACAATTTTATTGTTAATTATTTTACTCTCTAAATTTAAAACTTGTAATGTAAATCATTTTTACTAAATTATATGGTTTAGTATATGTTAAAAAATATTATCAATCTTTAAACTTTATATTTGGATATTTACTTTTAAAGCACAATTAATATTTGAATATAACAAGTAAAAGTATCAATTTTAAAATAAAGTTAGTTATAAATATAAGTCTTAGAAGAATTATATATCTTACCTCCACCAGTTGCTGATACGATTTCGTTAAGTTTATGAGTTTCTTCAGGACTAAGTTTAAGAATAGTATCAAGTACAGGTACTAATCGACTGCGTTCATCTCGATTTTCTAATGTTACAAACTGAAAAATAAAAAAAAATAAAAGTAAATACCATTACTTTTTATTAAAATAAATAATTTCTCAATTGTGAATTTTTATTTACCTTAAATACAACATTTTTCAAGTACTCAAAGTTAACAGCTTCTTTCTCTCTTTCAACATAGCGCTTTTGTCTACGAATATCTTCTTTAAGTAACTGATTAAGTTGAGTTAGTTTTGCTATATCTCTTTCTGCATCAGCCAAAAGTTCCGTTAAGTGTTTGACACGATTTTTATAAGCGCTTACTTCTGGACTGTCTTCTGGTACCCTAGATACTACTTCATGCTCGTCAAAAGGAAATTCTAACAGTTGATCTAGAGGCGTAATTGTTATCGGTATTTCCGGTGCTATCGTTCTTCCTTGACTTCGCTCTACATTCTTTGTAGCTTGCTGTAATGACTCTATACTTTCAGATCCCTGAATAAAATATTAAAATTTATTTACTTAATGATTCAAAACGACAAGCTATCTTTGAATAAGCTTACTTATCAGATAAATTTGGAATTAATTTACATACTTCACATTCCTCTCTTTCGATGAGTGGAGGAGTTGATACTGGAGCTGTAACTGGTGTTACAGTTTCTAAAGTACTTTTTTGTGAATTTATTGCAGAATTTAAAGTAGCTTCTAACTTTACACTTTGAAGTTCTTCGTCATACCTTTTTTTGAGATTAGTAATTTGTTCCTAAAATAATCATTAAATTTTTTATTACATTTTTTACAAATTACTTTTATTTTCAATATAATACCTCATAACTCCTTCTCAAATTATCAACTGCCTTTTCATGATTCATTTGTAACTTTTGCATTTCAGCTTCTTGGTTTTTATACTTTTCCATAAGAGTAACAGAATCTTGTCTTAACATTGACAACTTTGCTACTAATTCTTCTTCAGAGGCAGCTACACGACTTCTTTCATCCTTCAGCATTATAATTTCTCTCATCAGAGATTCAGTTCTTTCTTTATAGCTTTCACATTTCTCAGTTAGCAGGGAAATTTGTCGTTTGGAATGTTCGAGTTCTTCTTCCATTTCGTTAGTAGGAACATTTTTTGCTCTGAGGAGAACACTTTGAGCTCGCAATTTGTAATTTTCAAATTCTTCCTGAAGAGTACCAGTTTCTCGTTTACTATTTTCCAGAGCTAAATTTAACCGAGATGTTTCCCGTTTCAAATCATCTATATGACTTTGGAATGCTTTAATGCGTGATCTAAAATAACAAATCAAGGTTGAAAAAATTAATATAAAAAAATGTATTATTAATTTGTAAAACATTATATTAACCTGCTCTCTTCTTCTAATTTAGCCATTTCAGAAGTTAGTAACTCAAGTTTTGCTTCTAAGTCTTTTTTTGTAATTTCAAGACGCCTTGACTCTCTACCAAAAGTTTCTTTTTCTTTTAAGGCCTTAGCAGTTTCAAGTTTTGCTTCACGAGCTTCTGACTCTAGTGTTTGATTTTTTTCTTCAAGCACAGTAATCCGACTAGTTTTAGTCATACATGATTCTTGCAGTTCAGAGATTCGAGCAGTCAGAACTTCAATAGTTTCTAAATGTTGATTCATAGTTGCTTCTAAATTAATCCTTTCATTCGTTTCTTCATCAAGTTTTGTTTTAATAGATTCAATACTTTTCTAAAATAGAAAGATAAAGTTTTCTTAAAATAACATTTTACATTAAAATTAATAAATTAGAATTGGATATAGTAGGTTTAAGACAATCTAAAAATTTAGTAAATAAATTACCTCATAATTGGCTACTTCCAATGATAATACATTATTACTTGTCCGATCATGTTTCATATCATCTAATCGAGTACGAGTAGATTTATGAGCCCTTATTTCAGCTTCTAAAGAATTTTTTAAATCTTCACATTCTTTAGTCTTTTGATGACGAACCAGCAACTCTGCTTTAATTTCATTATTTAAGTCTTTTATTTTTTTTTCTAATTGTTCACATGTTGACTCTAACTTTGTTTTTTCTTCCGTAAGGCAAGAAACTTTAGTAGTCAACTGAGCTACTTCTCTTTTTTCTTTAATAATAGTATCTTTAAATGAATCATTTTCCAAAACAAGATTTTCTAGTCGTTTTGTCAGTCTTTTGTTTTCATTTTTTACCAATTCTATATCATCTTGCAATTTATCATATTGAGATTGAATTGTCTGCATAAAAATAATTGCATGTAAGTAATAAACATTTGTAAGCTAAATTTTCATAACAAATATTTTGTTAATTTTATACCTGCAATTTTTTGGCACTATCCGACATACGATGTATTTTATTTTGTAATTCATCTTTTTCATTATTGAGTTTTTGATTTTCCGACTCAAGTGATTTTGTTTGCTCTGTCAAGTCGGATACTTTTTTTTTAAGCTTAACAGCAAAGCCTCGAAGCTAAAAATAAAAAAAAACAATAATAAATAATGAATTTGCAATAAATAATAAATTTGTTTTATACCTTATTATAACGTTCTTCGATATTTGCATTTGCTTCATCATTATTGACTTTTTCACTACTGTTGCTTTTATTTACATTAATTTCCACACCTGAATTTTCAACTGTTAAGCCTGACATTGAATTTTCCTAGAAAATTGACAATAAACTTTCAAGTTTTACACTTTACAATTGATCAAATTTATATAATATTCAAGCTTGAAATGATGCGTAATAATCAAATTACGTGTAGTATATATGCATGAGTGTGTAAGGAGATCTACCTCATTTTGAATTGTAGAAGTCGTCATTAAAACTGACTCTTCCATCATCTGATCGCTGTCAAGGTTTTTTGGTTAGGAACAGTATATATATTACTGTAATAATCTTTTTGCGGGTAATATCCTTCCACAAACGAAATTATATAGCTACATCCTGGTTAATTCTTTATAGTAGACCGTGAAAAATGACTATTTATAAACCAACCTATTAAAAAATGTGAAATGTTTATATTTGCGTATTGGAGTGGGGATTATTTTCACCGCACTGGAAAAAGGTTACGTTACGAAAAGTAAGTTTAGGCTGTATCGTATATTCGTACCGTGTATAGGTAAGCACAAAGCTGACAAAATTCGGAATAAAAATTCGGAACAAAAATCACCAATCATACACAAAGCTCAAAAAATATATATTCCATAGTTGTACTATTTGTTAAATTACACGAAACAATATTAACCTTCTTTCATCGAATAAATTCTGACACAAAAAACTATTTACAAACCTAACTACGACGTTTTGTTGTACAACTATTTCTGAGTAAAATTTACGTACACATACAAAACTCTCTTTCCTTTCCGGTGGTGCGGAACTCCCGCCTCAGCGCCTCCCACCGCTTCGATGTGAGAAACAAAAGACGATCTGCCGCAGTTTCGTGCAGGCTGTGAGATTGTGACGACAGAATGAGCTAACGTTGCACTGTGCGTTCTTTGAATTTTCGAACGAAACTGGCGAATAGGTACAGTAATCTTATACTTTGCAGTTTAAAACGTTCTTTTTTTCAAATCTAAACGGTAAAACGAATAATTGCAAAAGTTTCAATTTGACTAATGACAGGTTCGCGCGTGAGCGCTGCATGCAGCAAAATAGCACGTCAGTGTGGCTCCCGGCAAGGTGTAATATATAAGAACACGTGGTGCTCGCCAAGGTTTTTCTTGAACGTATGGTTTGTTCTTCCGTAATTATTTTGTTAAAATTATCGATTCACGATGGCCACCGAACTGATGGAAAAGATCTTGGAATATCTGTCCAAGCACGAGGAGGCTGATTCTCTTGATCTGGCCAAAAATTTTGATGTTGATCATCAAAGGGTCGTAGGCGCTATCAAAAGCTTGCAAGCTTTCCAAGACGTGAGTGTTAATTTATTTTGTATTTTCATTCGGTTATTTGATGATGCAATAAATATGCAACTAGTAATCTAGTTACCAGGAATTTTATATTTGACATATTTTTACTTATGAAAATGAAAACAAACAAAGAGTCCAATAAAATAGTAAACACAATGTAGAAAATTTATAAACGCAAATTAATAAAGTTAAACATTCAGACAAATTAATATGCAGTTAAAAATATAAATTTGTTGATTTATATTCATTTTAATGTGCACACTTGGATGAAATTAATATTTTTCGATTACAGTTGATAACAGTTGATTCAAAGAGTCGCAAAGAATGGGTCTTAACAGACGAAGGTCAACATGTCTTTGAACATGGTAGTCACGAAGCTGCAGTATACAATGCTATACCTGCTGATTCCAATGGAATTCGACAAGCAGATATTCTTTCACAAGTTCCATTTGCTAAAGTTGGTTTATCCAAGGCTCTTGCAGCTTCTTGGATTGAATTAGTCAAAACTGATAATGATACTCTTGTCAAGAGAAAAGTGCCTTCTATTTCTGATGAAATTCAGAATCACCTGAGAGAACTCCAGACATTATCTGATGATTCAAAGAAAGAGTATAAAAAAAGAAAATTAATAAAAGAAAAGTATGTATACATTTTTAATTATCTCTGAGATCATTTGTAAATTATTAATCTAACTCTTTGTACTATTTTTATACAATTTAGCATTATTAAGATTATGGTACTTAAAAAAGGTCCAAATTTTTCAACAAAAATCGAAAAGCCTGAGGCTGATCTTACTGCCGATTTATTGATTAATGATGCATGGAAAGAAAAGAAGTTTAAACCTATCAATTTGGATGCTCTTGGTACACCACTTGATGTTGGACATCTCCATCCTTTACAAAAAGTACGCACTGAGTTTAGGAAAATTTTTCTTGAAATGGGCTTCCAAGAAATGCCTACTAATAACTATGTAGAAAGTTCTTTCTGGAATTTCGATGCTTTATTTCAACCTCAACAGCATCCAGCCAGAGATGCTCATGATACTTTCTTCATTTCTGGTAAAAAAAATCACTAGTTTTTGTACTCAATGATATGATTTGAAAATATTACAGTAGTACTTAATTTATGTAAAAATATTACAGATCCTGCTTTAAGTACATCTTTTCCTGAGGATTACTTAGAAAAAGTACGTAAAGTTCACAGTGAAGGAGGTTTTGGTTCACAGGGCTATAGGTATGACTGGAAAATAGAAGAGGCTCAAAAGAATTTATTGCGAACTCACACAACAGCTGTTAGTGCCCGTATGCTGTACAGGTTAATGAAAAAGGTATAAAAAATTAAATATTTTGCTTTAATTACCTATACTTATTTTTTAATATTTTCAGGGCAAGTTTGAACCTGTAAGATATTTCAGTATTGATAGAGTATTTAGAAATGAGACTCTAGATGCCACACATTTAGCTGAATTTCATCAAGTTGAAGGTGTGATAGCTGATTATGATCTCACTTTAGGTGATTTGATTGGAACTCTTTATGAGTTCTTCAGTAAACTTGGCATTACCGAACTTGAATTTAAGCCAGCTTACAACCCATACACCGAGCCAAGTATGGAAATTTTCTGCTTCCACAAAGGTTTGGGAAAGTGGATTGAAATTGGAAACAGTGGTGTGTTCAGGCCAGAAATGTTACTGCCAATGGGATTACCAGAGAATGTTAATGTAATTGCTTGGGGCTTATCACTTGAGAGGTATTTCATATACTTAACATTATTCTAAAATTAATTTCGAAGTTCAATATAATTATAGTAATCTTGTGTTGAATACTGTAAGAAAATGCATTCATTAAAAGTAGCTAAATAGTTTTATTTTTTATAGTATTTGAGAACAAGATATTTCATTTTAATTTTATTCTTGAAATCAAATTATAATTTTTAAATACAATAATAACATATAATTCTTATGCTTAATTTCAGGCCTACAATGATAAAATACGGTTTAAATAACATAAGGGATCTTGTTGGACCAAAAGTCGATTTGCAAATGGTCCAGGATAACCCATTATGTCGGCTAGACAAGTAATAACTTATTTATATTATGCTTTTTTATTCTTTGTAAACTTTTATTTAAATTATAGTAATAAAAAGATGTTTTTTGATACTTTTTGTAGTCCAGTTTATATTGATTCATGTATTAGTATTTAAACATGTGCCTGCTTGTGTATTTAGTTCCTTATCCTAGAAATATCAAAATACAATTATTCATACTTAATATATACGGATTTTGTCGGCAGATGCGAAGTCTCATCTAGTTCGAAAAAGCACGACGAATTTATCGAAGACTATTCGCTGAATGACCAGCAGCGAACCATTGAACTTATCACCGAAGATGTAGTGTTGTTCTGCAATCCCGCCCATCCGCCTTACTTTATCAAGCCTCTTCTGTCTCTTCTCAAACAAATCTTTTCTGTGAGCGTATCGGTACACCTGCATTCGTCTGTTTCTACTTCTGCAATTTCTCCTGAAGTACAAAAATTTTGCGATGGCCTATCCAGTTCGAATAATTCATCTCTGCCAGAATTTCCGCTAGTTTTGATCTGGAGCAACTCAACGCTTTGCAGTCTGAGACTTTCAGGTGGTCGTGAAATTCTGGGCCAGGTGAACGTGACACGATGTCTTAGTCGTTTGGTGGAACAAAGACGACCAAACTTGTTGAGGTACGAGAGTCTCGGAGCCGCTTTTGCTAATCAAGTAGATTCGATGCTGAGGAAACTAGAGGTAATCGAGCCACTGGATAGAAGGAGGTTGGAACAGATGTGTAGGATGGAGAAAGAAAGGAGACAGTCCAGATATTTCTTTGGCGAAGAAATGAGTGTCGTTGACGTTTTCTTGGAGGCTTGGGTGTAAAGTGCATTTGTGTCTTTGATTTTCTTCTTACTAAAGCTTCTCTATAGTGTTCGAGAAAATGTGTTTTGTTATTCTTTTTTAGTATTCAATTGTGTTACTATTTATTAACTCACTTTTTGTGATAACTAAAATACTTAAAAGTAATTTTCTTTTAAACAATTTTTCTGTCATCTTTTCTATATCTACAACCTTTAAGATTCAATCAAATGTGATTTTAAATATTTTTAGATAATTAAAACTTATTTTAGAAAAATAAACAAGCCAAATAAGCATCAAACTCTTGAAACCTTGTTAAAAATGATATTTTTGAAGTGGATTGTAAAGAAAAACTTTTAAAAATTACATCCTCTTGAATAAAATATCATTTATTTTTAAACTAAAAGGTTTTGATAAAAGTTCCAAACTTCAGAATAAAGTAAATGTATTTTATATTAAGCCATGTGAATAGCAAACGTTTTTTGGGATACAAAGCAGGAGTCTGTATTTGTAAATTCATAAATATCTGAAACTTTAAGATGAGAAACAAATTATTTTAACACTTTATCACATTTAACAAATACAATAAAGTGTAGCGTATTAATATAAAACAAAGTAAAATCCTACTTACACGGTAAAAAATTGGCGACTACAAAGTCAAAATACTTTTTAACTATTTTTTTTTATTTTATAAAATATATACTTTCAAAACTAAAGTTTCTTGCCTGAGCAACTTTCCTTTTAAAAAGTTTATAATTCATAGCTTTTATGAAAATTTGAAATTATTCATTTCCATGACAAATTTATATTAAATTTATATTAATTGTAAATGAAGTGTACTGATAGTTTAACATGTAATTGTAAATAAATAAAATTTAGTTTTATCAATCTTGTTTAGACATTTTTTACTGTATGTATGTACATCCAAATATTACATGTTACACTACATATATTATTTGATATACTCTATATACATATTTGAGTATCTAATAAAATAATAAAATATTCAGAGCTTATTTTAATATATTTAATAATCTTTTTAAAAATAATATTAGAATTACTTTATTTGTTATATGAACAATATTGATCTACAGGTATTTTTTTACTATTACTCTCTTTTTGTGTTTTTTTTTTTTTTTTTAATATAGCGAAAAAAATAAAAGTCTATTAGTGTAAAATATTTAAAATAAATTAAAAAAGTTTAATATTCATACTGTACCTTTAAAAATAGTAAAAAATGAATTATATTTTTAAAAATCCAATGCTACAAAAATTTAATATTTAAGAAAGATTACAATAAATCAACTCATGAGGAATAATCATTCTATTTTAGCAACATTTATTATTTTGTACACCGTACGTAAATAACAATTACAATTTCCTTGCTGCGTGACTTATGCAGTTATGAATGAATACGAAATATTTATTGGTCCATTGTAATGTGTGATTTTAGAGCCTGCATTTATATTACACAATTGCAACATTAGGCCCATTAAAAGATTTTCTTTTTATAATAATGATTGCACATTCTTCCTCTCACTTATTGACAGTGTCTATATTTTTCGTTATTCTTCTTTCGCAGATGAGACAAGTAGTTTATACTTAATAATTCTTTTTTTTTCGATCAATATATACTTACGTTTTCGTTACAATGCATTTTTCTCCACGTATAATATGCTTAATAATTCTTCATTTAACATTGTTAAATGCAATTCTAGCTCGAACAAATATAAAATTTGTTCAAGCTATATTAGAGTATATGCAGATGTTTACCAGGATTTCAATGGTTTGGCACACAGCAAAGTATTTTTTCGTTTTTTACAATCGCATTTACGTAGATCACCCAGTAAATCTTGTCAGATGAATTATCATAGATGAAATCCTTTAATTAAAAATGTCTTCTTTCAGAATAAATTGAACTATGAACGTACTATAAAATAATACTAATTGATATATGTATATTTATTAATTTTAAGGATTGTCTAAAAGTTTCATTTTTATTTAAAAAAAAGAATTCTTAAAAAAAATTTATTCCTGAATCAAAGGAAAAATAGTATGCGTTCTATTATTTTTAAATTTCAACGATTCTAAGGTAATTGATTATTTAATAAAAAAAGACAATACTATAATTGTCTTTATTTTCCAAATGTAGAAAGTAATTTACTTTATCTAAGTAGTAGATATATCTATAAAGGATGTTTAAAATTCTTAGCTTTGATCTTTACATCATTCTCGACAAGCCACTTGAGCCTTCTAAACAAATTCCTATGTATGACAACAGTGTTTTGAAATGCAATGACATTTAAGAGTATCACTCGACAAAACTTACCGGGTGGCTTAGTAGTTTTAAGCTCCGAGTGGAAAAGACGCATTTGAATATTTTACGATGCTTCGGGCAGAGTATATCGCGGAAAATGTAATCGCTTCGCATGGAAAATATTGTGAAATTCAAATAACCGATTGGTATTTTTTGTTTATGCAGTACGTGGTTTATTTTAAATAATCGAGTTTATTCTTTGATACACTTTTTTTTAGCCGCTCGAAAATGCAGTTCCACATTTTCGCTCGCACATAATTATTACTTTGACATTTTATCAATGACAAATCTACGAAGTACACAGTTTTAAAAAAATCAAAGTTTAAAGCTCTCACATTTTTTCATTTACAATTTATAATTTATACAATAAAATATATATTGTATTCGTAAAAAACTCTTAACAATAAAATCTCATGTAAAATTATATAATTTATCACTGGGAGGGGCTTTCCCAATGGCTTCGCTCAGAGACTTTGTAAAATCGAACTTTAACAATATTTTACAATAAATTATTCGTCTTGGAAGAGTCGTCGCTGTGAATAATTGGCTAAAACTCAAATGCTATCCAAGAGCGCGGCTGAATTAGTTACAAGTAGTTGACTAGACTTACATTTAATATTTTCGTCCTTAAAACGATTGATTTTCGTCGTCGAACAGCGACATTGAAATTTTTCCGGATAGCTTTCTTATTTTACGGCCACGAAATACAGTGAATCAGTTTATCACGAGGTATAGTTCACAAATTTATTGTTGGTCTAGCGATCGTTGGATTGCAAAGCTGAGCCTCATTCAAAATAATATGGATTATAGTGCTTTAATTAATCTGTTCATTTGATATATCGATCGTTGCTTAAAAATGTATTTATGTCATACGATGTAGATACATATACATTTTATTTACGCCTGGATACATATGATTAAATTCAAATAAATACGCGTATTTAAGTGGCGATGAAAAATACGTTAAAATGCTTTAAATAAAGTATCGATTGCGTGTTGCATATAAAAATATCTTTTTGGCAAAAATAATTTATAAAATTACATTGCATAAAAATATTATAAGGAAATGTTATAAATAAATGTATTATGTACAATTATACATAAATTATATGAAATTATACATATATAATCGTTATCGTATCCTTATACTTAATTATACATACGTATTTATATAAAACCACATGTAGTTATATACAGCATTACATTAGTTTATATCAAGATAGTTATGTGTAATGTTAAAATGAGCTTTATCGGAACAATGACTTTTTTCTTAAATCTATTTTCTAATTTTAAGTGACTTATTATACTATTTAGTATGTATTTACATACTTGCTTCACCCTAAGTATACATCATAATCGATTTTCATTTAATATTTCGTTTTACAACATTTACTTTTTGATACTTTCGTATCATATCTTTTCACACTTTAAGAAAATAATAGTTATGCATAATTTTATTAATACAGTAGGAATATTCGAAGCACATTTTTTAACATTCAAGTTCGAATCAAAGTAAAAATAAATATTTTTAACTTTAACGTTCTATTTTTTGTGTTTAAAAAAGTAATAAGCATGATGCATAATTTCATCTGATATATTTAGTTTCAGTTCCTGTACAGAAAAAAACTGCAGAGAAAACTGCAATTATTTCTAAACTTTCTTAAGAATCTTTACTTACAGAGTTTAATTTCATAGAAAAAAAAATACAGACAATTCTGCAGAACGTACTACAAAAAGTCAAAATAAAGAGGCCGATTATTTTAAAATTTTATACTATTCAATATTTATCTACTGAAATTGTCCGCAGAGTAGTATTTCTCCAGTTTTTGCATATTTTCAAATGCAAGTTTGCAAATAGGTCTGATTACTCTGTAAGAAATTCTGTAACTTTATCTGCAGTTCTTTCCGTAAGACTTAACATTTTAAGAAACACAGATTTCACAAAGAACAGTTCGGCAATGTCATACCTGTGGCCTTCTTATAATTATCAGTAATGAGTACATATGAGCGTGCATTCACGGGAATAAAAAAGCTCCGTCGCTCCGACAAAGCTCATTTATAAAATGTTCACTAGACATTTCAATATCTGATGTCTTACGCCTTAAAAAATTATTTATCTATGTACAATAACTCCGGCCAGCTTACAGAGTCAGTTCGACGAAGATTTCAGTACCTTTAATTTCACCCCCAACATTCTAACCGATTCCCAAAACTATCCAATCCTTTCAACAACAAACGAGAATCCACGCTTCTATTTCCACCTAAGAAAAAAAGACATCGCCACCCGCAGCGATCCTGAAACACTCCCAAAGACTCCCCCGAAAACCATAACCGCAGCGTCGCGCTTGCACAGACATATACTTTTATCATATCGCAGGACAAAGTCTCATGCACAGGCGTAAGACGGCCGCGCAGCGACACTACAGCCATGAGGTGTCGTTGGCGGCCGGCTGCGTGGATCAGGAGCCGTACTCCGGCTGGGAGTAGAGCTTCTGGAAGCGCGTCGTGTACTGCTGGCTGGACTTGCCGTTGTCGTTGCCGGCGCGGCCGCGAGAGCCGAAGTGGTGATGCCGCCTGGAGCCGTTCTCCAGGCCGTCGCCGTAGCTTTCGCGCCGCGAGGCGGCCAAGGTCGTCGTCGTCTCGGCCGTCATGCCCTGGAGGTGCATGGGTAGTCGTTTCGTGCCTGCGGAGAAGAGGTGATAGGTTAAAGTGGCTTGAGGTGTGGCTGGGAGGGAGTGGGTGAGATGCGATGATTTTTTTTGCTTGTGGGTGTGAGAATGATGGAATTTTTATTGCTGAGAAATAAGCGATTTATTGTTAACCGTAAATTGTTTGAAATATATATATGTATTTTCTTTTTTATAGCTAATTTTATAAATGTTTTTTTTTAAGTTATTTTTATTATCGCTCTTAATTTTATTTTTATTTATTTATTTATTTATTTATAATCCTCAAAAACAATCCCTTAAAAAAATTTTTTTTTTTTTTTTTAAATAAATATCATTTTGTAACTACTCGTTATACCTTAGATTTTATGCAATTCTTTAACTTTTTCTTAATAGTTAATCTACTACCTTCAATTATCTTTAATTCATTTGGCAGTGAATTATAAAGTCTTATTGCTACTATATAACTATTTTTCTCACTATCCTTTTTTGCCATTTTTGGTATTTGCAAGCTTTTATTCCTTGTATTTACACTTTGTCTCTTATATTCATTTAGCAAGTCATGATAGTGATATTTTCTATATTAAATTCTATTAATCATTTAAATAAAAATGAATCTTCTACTAAAATTGAATATAATATTCATAATAATTAAATTAGTACGATCATATTTCATTTTATACTCATATTTCATTTTATACATTAATTGAGCTTTATTTAAGTTTATTAACCTACAGTGAGCGAGTAACAAATTAATTAGCGAGATTACGTTAAAGCGAATAAAGGTCAAAAAGATTTAACCATAAGTCAAAAGGATCTAGTAGCGCTATCAGACTTTATAACAAGAATATACGTTGTCACCCTATATCTCTTGAAAACCATAAAATTAAAGGACTGCAGGTAGTTTTACTTTCGTCATATACTATCACAGAAAAAGTTCCAGTTTAAAAATTGCGATGAAACGAAAAAGCAGTTTAGTAAAAAATTACCAAGGTTCGCTTATGCAAATATCGATTGAGGAAAGAAAAAAATTATTCCAAACTCGAATATCTATAAAGAAAAAAGTCTATGGTGCAGAAAGAAGTAGCTTGAAAAAGTTGAGAGCAGAAGCTTTATCAGGATAAGCGAGTGTATATATCGGTGCAAGAGGTTCGGTTAAGCCCGAGGATCCTCACTGAAACATATTAGACTGCAGTTCACTCTTACCCCGGCGCGTCCCTTTTACCGCAAAT
>JAPYZB010000459.1:0-20968 GCA_030522745.1 Eupelmus kiefferi | reverse complement strand
AGGGAAAATTTTTTCAGAAAAGTCGAAATGAACGGAAAAATGAATATTTCTATGCAGCCGGGAGGTAAAATTTTTCCCTCCCGCTGCATAGAAAAATTCGACTTTCCGTTCGTTTCTGATGCACGAAAAAGGGCCTTTTTCATGCACGTGTTATAAAAACATTTTTTTACCAACATGGGCAAGAAATAGGCCCTTTTCTATGCCTAAAATTGGCAAAGAAAGTTTAGCATTTCGAGCGTATTTTATAAAACAGGGCGGAAATGTGGATATTCAAAATGCACAATTCCCTCGTTGGAAAAAATACGGTGTGTAACGTGGGAAGAAAGGCTTTTTCAGACTCGGGTAAAGTGTTTTCAGCACTCGTCTACGCCTCGGGCGCCCTCGACTGCGACTCGTGCTGAACACCTCACCCTCGCTAGAAAAAGATTACTTTCTCCCCTTGTTGCACAATGTACTATTCTTTAATTTTATTTATTTTATGGTTTTATTATATTTAGAAGTTTGACTACATACGTTATTTTAAAAAATCTGCTTTGTTTAAAAAAGCAAATCACCATGTTGTATTTAATTAAATAAAAAGTCAAATAATGGTTGGTGCATTAAATAAGCATTATAAAATTCATAAAATTACTCGTTACAGAGTCGCGGCTGAGTGCAGCACTCGCACCTTCGCGTTTGCCAAGGGGAGCAAGGCATGATGAAGGTGAAGAAGGAATAGGATTTCCTTCTCTAGAAGGGACGTTAATGGCCATTTCCTTTTTGACCTTCGCTGTTTATCTGGTTAGATTAGTCATGGTGAGTCTAAAATTTTTCAATACCTATAACCATTTTTATGTTATACATATAGAGTACATAGGGGAGAGTAAGACTATTAAAAATACGTAAATTATAATAAAATAATAAAAAAATGCATAAGTTCATTTTAATTTTTAAATAAAAATATAGTTACTTTCGATCTATATCCAGTCTCGTGTTTATCTTTGTTTAAATTATATTAATATAATAAGTATAGCTTGGGTTTTTAAATTGTTTAATGTGTAAAAATAATTTTTCATCAAGTTACTAATTCGACTTACAGATGCTTTTTCGAAGTGCGGGCAACGGTGGAGCGGCACCAATTTTTATTGGCAGAAAAAGGAGATCTGTTGATGAATTTAATGAAGAAACTGCCAGGATTCTCAGCTACTTGGATTCGGCCTTACCTCGGCATTACTAGACAATTATTTTATTTATTATAAGCCTTTTAAATAAGAACAAAATTAGGAGAAACAATAATATATAGTTGTACTTAAAAAAAACTAGCTTAATATATTTTAACTAAATATAAGTACTTAATTTATTTATTTATTGTAAAAAAAAATAAAATAAATATAAATTTTAACGTAGCAGAAAGAAAAAATTTAATTATTTAAAATATTTTAATTAAATTTCACAAATGGCTCACACAAAAAATATACTGAATCAAAACTTTGTTTAGTAAAACGAAATACTAAACAATAATAAATTCTGAATCTTTCATAATCTTTCTGAATCTTTTAAAATCTTTTAAACATCTCCCTAATGGCAAGCATTTTGATTTTGGAAGCTCTAAAATGAGTGAGAATAAATACTTTCACATTGAACGCTTTCTCATAGTATAACTGGTTAAGAAATCTTGCATTCTCCGATTCTTTCCGAACGCTTACACACACACACATTCGAATTCTGTGTAACACTCACACACATAAGTCAAGTATAGGTACGCCGCCTATACTGAGCCGAACCGCCGCAGTGAGCTACAGCTAGCAGAAGAGTGCAGACAATTGTTTACTCGTTGTCAAATCGTTTTAACGTTTCTGTTATAAAAATCAATAATAAGAATAATGCAGCAGAACGCGGCTAGCCCTGTTGATTTTTCGCTAGTCGAAAGTTTAGCTAAGAATCAGCACAAAAAGGTTTTTCAAGGATTGATACAATATGGAACAGCCGGTTTTCGAACAAAGTATGTATTTGAAACTAAGTTCTCTTATCTTTCAGCAAATATTATCTGTCGCGCAGATCGTTGTGGGACTGGAAATTTTTTATTTTCTTTTTTTCTTTATAAATCATAACTCTTTTAATAGCTATAAACTATAACTATGAAAAAAAGTTTTATTTTTGCTGATTTTTGACTTAATTGTTTTTTCTTTTTTTTCTAATTATGTTTTACATAAGTACTAATAAGAATTATTATATTGCATATTAAAAATGTTTTATGATTTCAGAGGAGATCACCTTGATCATGTACTCTTTAGAATGGGCCTTTTGACTGTGTTGAGATCACAAGTTAAAAAAGGTAATTTAAATAACAAAAATCTTTTATAATAAAAAAATATTGACTGAAATTTTTTTATTACATCAGATTTTGTTTAGCTGAAAGAAAGTTTTTCAATATTATTGTTACGGTAAATTATTGTACATCAACAGGATGATTAAATATTTTTTTTCTTTTCTACACCTTAGCTGCTATTGGATTGATGATAACAGCAAGCCACAACCCAGAAATAGATAATGGAGTCAAGCTTGTTGATCCTAAAGGTGAAATGTTGGAAGCATCATGGGAAGCTATTGCTACTAAACTTGCTAATGTTGAAGATGAGAAAGTTACCTTGGTACTACAAGAAATTATAAAAGAACATAATATCGATACCACTTTTCCTGCAACTATTATTATAGGAAGAGATACTAGAAACAGTAGCTTACCATTATCACAGGCAGCAGTAGCAGGAGTCAAGGCTATGAATGGCAACTTAAAAGATTTTGGAATTATAACTACACCTCAGTTGCATTACTTGGTAGTTTGTACTAATACAAATGGCATTTATGGGACTGCCAATACAGATGGATATTTTGAAAAAATCAGCAAAGCTTTTAAAACAGTTGTGGGAAACGAAAAGAATAATGATAAGTACATTGCTAAAATTCAGTTGGATGCTGCTAATGGAGTTGGTGCTCTTGCTGTACAAGAATTCCAAAAAAATTTAACTAATGTACTTGAAATTCAAATTTACAATGGAGGAGATGGACAACTTAATCATAAGGTGATTAAATATAGTTTTATCATGTTTTATGTTAATGTAATTTTATGTAGTTAAATACTCATATTAAACCATGACTTTTCAGTGTGGAGCTGATCATGTTAAAATTCAGCAAGCTCCTCCAGAAAATGTTCCACTGAACCCGTACGCAAGATGTGTTAGCATTGATGGAGATGCCGATAGAATTGTTTATTATTATACAGATGAACACAATAAATTTCATCTTTTGGATGGTGATAGGATGGCAACTTTAATAGCTGCTTATTTTAAAGAATTACTTCAAGAGAGTAATCTTGATTTACACTTGGGATTAGTTCAGACTGCCTATGCAAATGGAGGTTCAACAGCATATATTTCTGAGACACTGGTGAGGCTATTATTTTTATTACTCTAAATATCAAAAAAAAATTTTTCTTATTTGAATTCAGAGAAATTTATTATTAGTAATATTTTGAGTGTTAATTAATACTTTAAATAGAATTATAATTATTTTTAATTAGTTGTTTTAACACTTTTTCATGAAATGAAGCATAAAATAAATAAATAGAATTATTTAAAAAATGTAAATATACTTGGCATATATCTATTAACACATGTAGTTCATAACATGTTGTAGCCGCCTCTTTACGAGGGAACGTGTGGCAGATGTGTCCGCCATTTATAGGAAGAAACAATATATATAGATATATACATACGTATGCAAATGTCTACACATCGTCGTACATTTAATATGTAGGTATAATATATATTGTTTTCTTCTATAAATGGCGGACCAATCAGCGATAGGTAGATACATCTGCCACACCATCTCTGATCCTCTGTATATGTTTTAACTTTGAATGTTGAATCTTGTAAAATGTGTGCAGAGTTCATCATAGATTAAGTATCATACTAAATCTCTTTGAAATGAAAATTAAAAAAAATGTAGTAAATAATATTGTAATAAATTATGAAAAAGTTTAAGGAAGAAACCACCTATAAATTATGAAAAAATTATAATTGTTTTAAAAGAACACTAATTTGATAGGTTATGTTTGTCGAAAATAATAAATTTTATTTAAAAAGTAGTTTTTATTAGATAGTTTACTTCTACTAGACTGAAATTTATATAACCAATAAATATGGATTCAAAAGCTTTATTGTGTGCTAAATCACATGTAAAATCAAAGTTAAAGACAACAATTCTTTCTCAGTTACCACATGAATATATTGTTGGACATAACAAAAAACAGTGTAATGATAATGAAGAATTTGATATTCAAAATTTATCAGAAATGTTTCAAGAATATCCATACAATTGTGATATTCCAAAACCACTATTACCTCCAGCCAAAATGAAACGTGATTGTTATGGCAGAGAAGATTTAAGCATGCAACTAATCTATACAAAAGCCAAAATACAAGATGATATTAATAGGTATTTAGACATGTATAAAAGACATTCAAATACATTGGACAAAAATTTTGAAAAAAAGAATATTGAATGGACAAAAGAAAATGGAAAGTTTACTACAAAATTGCCAAAGTATTTATCTATTACATCAGAAATTTTGGAAAGTGATCCAGATCCCCATTTCAATGGCACTTACAACTGGTATTACAGTGGTGGTACATTAAATTCGTTTACATATGAAACAAGAAATATTTTAATATTTCCTTTTGCACAAGAGTTAATTGCCCTTCCAGTTACAGTCGATGATGATTTACTCTTGAAGCCTGATTTTAAAAATGCTTCAAAAATATCTATTAATGATGAGCTTTATCAAATAGATTGTTCAACTGCTAATAATAATGGGAGAATTTTGACCAGATATAAGAACGATTGTTTTGTATACAGTCTTTTTAACATGGATAAAAAAAAGTTGCAATTGATAGAAGTTAATAAACGGTCATCAGAAGTGCCTTATACTTCAGCTGTTCTCGATCCTACAAATATCAATAGATACTGTACTGTCAAGACTGATCGAAATATAATAGTTTGGGATGTAATGAAATTTAAAAAAATTCTGAATGGAACTGTTCCAGTTACAAGATTTTTTGAAGATAATTGGTCATGTATAAAATATGATTTGTATAAGAGTGATATTTTAAAGTTTGTTGATAGACATTGTGTTCATTATTATGATACAAGATTACCCATTGATCGACCAGCTTTAACAATGTGTCCAAAAGATCAGTTAGAAGATTGTGAATGTCTTTCTTCTTATGTTGCAAGCTGTAAAAGTGAATATTTTTCATATGTAGGATCTAATCATAGTTTATGCTTATTAGATGACAGATATCCTAATGATGCAGTTGTCAAAAAATGGACTCATCAATTTAAAAGTAGTCCACTTTTTACTGATGTCTGTTTCAGAGAAAATAAAGAATTTGTTATTATTGCAAGTCAAATGACTGGAGAAACAGCAGTAATATTGAATAATTGGAATTCAAGTGAAGAAACTCCACAGTCCTATGGCGTGCCCTTCACTCCACCCAGTATTTTGGAAACTTTAACAGCAACACAATCTCAAGGAAAGTGTCTTGATCCACATACCCGAAATAGATTATTATTATGCAATACTGGATGTATGACTACAGTGGATGTACCAACTGGAGATGTTTTTCTTTTAACTCAGAATTCAATCAATGATATTTTTTATCAGGGTATTGGACACCAAGAACATTTAGATCTTTACTCTTTAGAAAATTGCAAAGCTTTACAAGAATTAGAATTATGGGAAAAACAGATTTTAAAAAATAATCATTATGATATCATCTCACCACTTGTAGTTACTAACAGGGTAGATGCTGTTGATGTTTTCAGAAACTTTACTAATAAAGAACTTAAGTCTACTGTAAATAATATGCAAGAAAATAAGCCATTAGAGTATGTACCAAGTTGGAAAAGATCTATAGCAGAACTGAATGCTTACATTGATATTTTTGCTCCAGAATTATTAGCTCCTTGGGAAATGGTAGAAGATACCCCATTAGTACCCATAACTGCTGCACCACATCAAAAAGTTCTTTCTTGGTTGGGTATGTCTGAAGGAAATCAAGAAGAAGAAGGCATCTCAAGAGGAACTAGTGATATGCAACAACCTGCTTTAATAGAAACTCAAGAACTTGAAATTAATAAAGATAAAGACTTACTTGAGGTTCATGATAGTGAATCTATACAACAGTTGTTTTTACCCAAAGTGAAATCTCAGACACCTAGAGGCAAAAAGAATGCAAAACGAACATACGTCCCAGGATTTTAATAAATACAAATAATTTTTAATTGCATTTTTTTGTAATTTTAAATAGTTCTATAAACCAATTTTCAATTAACAATTTATAAAATTTCTCTGAATTAAATTAAAACAAAAGTATTAAGTTTATCTAAAATTAGAAAAAATTTTTAACAGAAAGTTCCTGTAGCATGTGTACCTACTGGAGTAAAGCATTTACATCACAAAGCTCTTGAATTTGATATAGGAGTATACTTTGAAGCCAATGGTCACGGTACTGTTGTACTTAAAGACTCTGCTGTTAAAACAATTCAAACCGCTGCGAGTAACAATAGGTAAAAAAAAATTTTATGACACTTTTAATTAAAAAATAAAAAAAAACATAAGTATAATCGTCAGTCTGGAGGAAGAAGGTGTCATTTCAAAATTCAGGTGGAAACGGTACCATTTCAAAATTTATTTGAAAAAGGTGTCATTTCAAATTTTATTTGGAGGTGTTATTTGAGGGCGCAAGCAAAAAGTGCCAATTCAGAATAATTTTAGTAAAATTGCACATTCTTGTCTACAAATATTGTTCTATCTTGATTTTTTTCTTTTTAGTCATCTTAGAGGTACAAACATTAAACCATTTAAATATCAATTGAAAATTTTTTTGTTTTAAGGTCATTTTTTGATAATTTATAAAGACTATTGTTCTTATATATCTATACGAGTATTAAAATAGCACATTTCAATACTAGTGCGAGGGAGTGATTTCAGCCTCGTGGGGACATTTGTGCTCGGGCGAAGGGAGGGTGAAAATTCCACGCGACGTCGAAATCATTTCCTTACTCGTGTACTCGAACCATATTTTTCCATACAACGTGCACAAAACGAGAAAATTAACACAATTATTAAAAATTGAAAAAAAATTTTAATTAAATAGTACAATGTATGCACCTCTAAAATGACTAATTAAACACTAAACAAAAAAAATCAAGATAGAAAAATTTGTGCAGGCAATAAAGTGCTATTTCACTAAAATTTTTCTAAAATGGCACTCCTTCCGAAATGGCACTCTTTTCCAACAAATTTTGAAATGGCACCGTTTCCAACTAACTTTTGAAATGACACCCTTTTAAACTGAATTTTGAAATGGCAACATCTTACTCCAGACCGACATAATATCATTATTTATTTATGAAATTCATAAAAACTTTTTATTTCCAGTATTTCTAAAAATCAAAAAAAATCCGCCGAAACTTTAAGTCACATCATTGATGTGATCAACCAAACAGTTGGAGATGCTCTTAGTGATATGTTGCTAGTTGAACTTATTTTACATGCGAAAGGATGGGATGTGATATCTTGGGAAAAGAGTTATAATGACCTTCCAAACAAACAAGTAAAAGTCAAGGTTCAAGACAGGACTGTAATCAGCACAACAGATGCAGAGAGAGTTTGTGTAACACCCAAAGGGCTACAAGAAAAGATTAATGAAATTGTAGCTAAGTATTCAAAAGGAAGATCATTTGTTAGGTAAATTTAATTTTTATTTAATTTTAAATTTAATAGTATATTGTTCAACTAAAAATGAAAGTTGGCTTTTTCTAGCGAGGATGATTTTTGAGCACGAGTGAGAGTCTCGGCCCTCGCCTTCGGTGCCCGAAACGGACACGAATGCTCAATACATTATCTGAGTCTGAAAAAGCCACTTGTTCCCTTGTTAAACACTGTGCTTTTTTAAACAAGAGCATGCAGAGGCCCTTTTTTGTGCACAGATGGGAAATTGTAGGTTGTACAGTAATAGGCTGTACAGTGAATTATTTCAAAAATTTTTAATTTTATAAGATTTTTGAGTTTTTTTCAATAAAATTTACAAAATTTTCGAATTTAAAAAAAAAAATTTTAAAAAATTTAAAATGTAAAGTGTTGACTATTTTCGAGAGGCAGGAGAGAAAAATTTCCCTCCCGCTGCATAGAAATATTCAACTTTCCATTCATTTCTGATGCACGAAAAAAGGCCTTTTTTATGCACGTGTTGAAAAAAATTTTTTTTAAACACGTTCAGGGTTAAGCGCAAATTTACTAACTAAGCTACAGTGCTAAGATGATGATTAAAGTTATAAAATTTCTAAAGTTTAAGTGATTCATAGGTCAGACTAATACTTATATTAATAAAACACAAGAGATTCCCAATACGAGTTATGATGTATATGATAATCCGATTATAATACAATATATTATTTATTATAATTAAATTTTACATACGAGTCATATATGATTCGTACTGCCCTGAACGTGTTAATTATATTTTATTCTAATTAATTGCAGCTTAATATTTTTTACTGACTACATGTTCATTAATTTTTTTTTTTTACATTTGTATAGACCTTCAGGAACTGAAGATGTGGTGCGAGTATATGCTGAATGTGAAAATCCTTCTGATGTCGAGAAGCTTGCAGCAGAAGTTTCATTAGCTGTTTATGAATTAGCAGGAGGAATTGGAACAAAACCTGCAGTGCCATTATAAAGTTGTTAATTCGAATTAGCGTTTATACACGTTTATTCAACAAATTAAAAATATTTGATTTTAACTAAAGCATTTATTATGCTCGTGTCTCAAGACTAGAAACGGTATTAAGACGATCGAGATATCGTTAACTTTATTTCATGTAACGCGATGCATTTGTGGGCATCGCAGAATGGCTGAAAATTTGACCTATCTTATTATTTGATTTTATAGCAATTTATAACAATAAGTTTTTCTGATTTCATTTGAAACTAATAATTTCAAATTTCCATCCAAATGATACCACAAAAAGATCATATATATGTAGATTTGAATCATTATTTAATATTCAAAAAAAGATTTTTAACAAAATGGGTCTCGGCTTAGTTTTAACCCGTACCGGCCCTGGTTCATCATTCTGGCACACCAGATGCAATTCCTAGTTGGTACATTTCAAATTTTGTAATATTCAAATAATTTAACTCTTTAATGTCTATCTTATTTTTTTCAAAAATTTACAATTGTTTACTTAGAATACAAACAGAAATTAAAAAATTTTAAATATTTTTATTGTAAATATAATTATTAAGTGCCGGTTTTTTAAAAGTTTTGGAATTAAATGATTTAATTAATTTTTTAATTTTAATACATTATTTTGGTTACCTTGGCGAAAGCACTAATTTTTCTCCCGACTCCGGTTTTAGAATTTTGTATTTTTGCCACCGCTAGAAAAAACAATCGTATCCGCACAATGAGGGAATAAAGAAAGCCTCAGATCAAATATTTATCGCAATTTACATTTATAAAAATAAATGTAAAAAAGAGGAATGACAAAAAATCCAATATTATAGAATTATTTTGTATACAATTGCAAAGAAATATTTTTATACAATAGTCATAAGCTGAATTGTAAAATGTACAATTTATAATTTTATAAATAAAAAATTGTGAGCTTAAACCAAAAATATTTGCAAGACTTCATTGAATCGCTTTTGAAAGGTCCCTTTGTTATTACTTGGTAGGTATGACAACTGTATTGATTTCTTTAGTATTCATACTAACTAGTAGAAGAAAATAAAGTTGATTTGCTCAAAATAATTTCAAATTATATATGAAAAAATGTGGCAAGATAATCAAGTTAAATTTGATGTTACCCTTTCGTAAGTAATCAATAATAAATAATTAAAAATTTATATTTATTTGCACTTTTAAAATAATATATGAATGATAATATGTAAAAAAAAATGACTTAAGATTTATAAAAGTAGACTTCTAAAAGTAGATAAAAAATATTTATTTTAAGACAAATGGAGATGAGATTAGGTGAACAATTAATTGATAAACTGGAAATGGTAGAAGATACAAAGGGTAATGCAGGTGATCGTGGTCGCCTTTTAATAACAAATCTTAGGATAATGTGGCATTCCATAGCTTATCCACGTATTAATTTAAGTACGAAATTTTCTAATAAATATATTCTGTAAAAGTAATAATCGTAATAAGAATTTCCATTTTAACTAAAATTGTACATTGTAGGTATTGGTTTTAATACATTTGTGACTGTTACAACAAAAGTTATAAATACAGTTTGTATTAGAATTTTTCAAATATTTTAAACTTGATTGCACAACAAAAAAAATGCACTATTATATAAAACTTTTAGATATATGGAGGTACCACTCAAGCTTTATACATTTTGACTTCATATAGAAATTGTCGATATGAATTTATATTCAGCAATTTAGATACTCGAAGTACTCGACATTATACTTCAGTAATGGGTGTCCACCGAGCCTACATATCATCCAAAATATACAGAGAAATAAAATTAAGAGTAGGAATCATACATGATAAACGACTGACAATACTGCCTCAAGAAATAGTCAATGAAACACTGCCTGGCGTTTGGAATTTGTCAACAGAACAGGTAACACTATATACATACTTAAATAGAAATTTATGAATACATAAGAAGATAAAATATCAAATTTAAAATAATATGTACAAAATTAGTAATATTAAATTTTTAAGGGAAATGTTGGAACTTTCATTGTTACTAATATTCGAATTGTTTGGTATGCTGATATGAATCAACAATTCAATGTGTCAATGCCTTATTTAACAATAGCTAGTGTAAGTGGTTTACAAAATTAAAAAATGTCAATTATAATAAAAATATTAATTTTAATGACATTTGTTAATAAAATACTCTAATATTGCTTTTTGAAAATGATTCAACTTTAGATTTTAGTTAAACTTCCATTTTAATTTTATAATATATTTTAATAGATTAACGTAAGGTCTTCTAAATTTGGACCTACTTTAGTGATAACAAGTACTGAAATGTCTGGCTCTTATATCTTAGGATTTAGAGTTGATCCAATTGACAAACTTCATGCTTTGCACAAAGAATTGACTTCCCTATTTGCAGCATACAATAAATCGCCAATTTTTGGCGTAGAATATACTTTTGAACATCAGGTAATAAAATTGAATTATAAATTAAAGTAAGCTCTTTGAATATACATGTATATATAAGTTATCAATACACCTTTGTACATATTATAATTACAGTCAGTTCCCCAACCTGAAGCAATTACCGAAAAATTCACAGAAATTGAATCATCTGAAGATGAAATATCAAATGTTTTTAATATGTATTTCTCGGAAGGTGGAGTCAACCAAAGAAAACCAATTCTAGCCAGCCACTTGGGACTTGCAGCTGAAGAGCCAAGAGAGGGAAGTACTTTGGAAATGCTCTGGGAATTGCTTCCGTCTACTAAATAGTATGAAAAACAACTTGAAATCAAGAGTGTATATAAAATCTTTGTTTTATCAATAAGAGAAAAAGATAATATATTACATCACATTGTTAATAAATTTTTTTCAGTACTCTCTCTCTTCTTTATAGTGCAAATCTTTTGATGCATGCACATATGGACTTATATATGTATGCATAATTATATGTATATATGTATATATATATATATATATATTTTTTATCATATTAACAGAGCTTAGCTTGGTCTACAATTCAGCGGCTGAGTATTTGAAGGGTCTTGTCGATCTTCGTTGTCTTCTTGAGCATTTCCGGAACCCTGCCCAGGAAATCTATACCCCATGTTAAAAAGCATTACTTCAAAATGATCAGTGTTCATACGGATATAATTTGCTATTGCGGCCTCATTTGAATTTTCAACTTCCCATGCATTTACACTTCCATCCTATAATAAAATGTTATTTTATATAAATTCAAATAATTCAGTATAAAATAGTCGGAGTTTAAACAACTTGACAATTAAATTACCTCAGGCAATGGACTCCATAATCTTATTACTGGATCAATACCACTTGTAGCTAGCAAACACATAGATGGATGTGGTTGCAAGCAATTGACTATTCTTTGATCTCCTTTCAAAACTCGAGCTATATTTGTTGTGTATCTATCCCAAATAAAGAAAGATCCATCGTCTGACCCAGCGACAATAAATTGTCCATTACTAAAATTTATATATTTATGAGAAATATAGTATAAGAAGACTAAATGAAAATGGCTAAAACTCATTTTTAAGTATTTTTTTCATCGAGATAAAAATTTAATACTTATTAAAAGTTTGATTAAATTAAGTAAAGTTGTCAACTTACTCTCCGAAGAAATTGGCTTCTTTTATATCTGTGATTGTATTACAATGTCCACACAATCTCATTTTAAAATCAAGCGCACTCTGTCGCCATTCTTTTTCATAATCTGAAATTATCGTCTCAGTTACTTGTTTTGTTGCAGCTGCATCTTTGCCAGTAGTAATTGCCTCTTTTATGTCTTTCCTTAATGTTTTACAGGCATTATTATTTGCGAATTCTGGAAATTTTTCTTGAAAATTTTTCATAACGATATGAGCTTCACGTGCTCTATTTAAGTCGAACAAACATCTAGCTAATCTGTGAAAAGAATATTTGTAAATTAAAATTTTAAATTTTAAAAATATAGCTATTTAATTTATTTTTATGAATTTAATTAAAAGAAATATTACCTATAATGAGCTTTAACATGTTCTGGATCAAGAGCTAATGTAACTCGACAATCGCGCAATGCAGCATAACAATCCCCGTCCCTTGAATAAATTAAAATTTAAAATATTTTTTTAAATTATAAAATTGACATATAGAAAAACATTATTAGAAAATATATTTACCATGCTCGTTTCATATAAGTCACAGCTCTATTACCATAAAGTGTGGCAGAGGTTGGGCATAAACTGATTGCTTCATTATATAACGTTATAGCAACTGCATAACGTTCTTCTTCAAAGGCTTTATTGGCCTATCAATTCAAATAAGAAATTTAAATTATAATTAAACAATAATGATATTATCACAATAGTATTATCATCAATATTATTATTAATCTTACTTTTTTTTGTAATGCTTCCACTTCAGTACTTAGTTCAGTAACATTTAATCCTGATAGATCTTCTAATACTACTGGAGTATTGCTATCATCTACACAAGGTTCATCGCAGTCTTGGTCCCCATTATTGGTATCTAATTTAAATTATTTATTATATATCACAATTCAAAAGATGATAAAGAAATGATTAAATTAATTTAAATTGTAATAATCGTTACCTAGCTCAACAGGAACAATAAAACTTTTTGAATTTCCATGATTGTTAATGTCGAAAAGATAAATCTGTTCTCCACCCATATTGACTAGTAATTCATTTCCATCATCGTTAAACGTCAAATACGTCGTAGAAAATCTTTTGCAACTGTCCCGATGCCTCAGATGACCTAATTATAAATAAATGACAATTGAATGAAAAAAGACAAAGTTTTTGATAATAGATATGATAGGATCACTATACATCTTTCGATTAACCAGTCGATTTTTCTTATAAAAATGTAAGTAATCGCGGTTAAGCGATCACCAGCCAAATGATTCTTTACTTAGATGATCGCTTAGCCACACAGTCAAGTTCCTTCCAAGTTCCGGTGTATCTAACGTACTATCAGTTAATTATATATAATTTTTTATGTAAGGTTATTTAAACTTGTAATAACTACGAAACACCGATTTAAAAAAAGGCACAAATATTTCATAAAATTCACATAGTTATGAGTTATCGTGAATTTCATAAGTAATTTTGTTAGTCTCTTGACTTCTTTAATAACCAATTATTATTTTATATTATTAAATAATTGAATTAAAATAATCAAAAGATAATTATAAATTTAGAACATTATCAAACACGCCATCAATTGATATTTATTCTGAATTACATTATTTTTTATATAATTATTAATTATTTATAAAATTTTCATCATAATTATTGTCTTCAGAATGTCAAAAATTTTTTTTGATATTCTGTGCGCAAAACTCGATTTTGAACAGACTCAAATAAAAAAGCGATTAGTAAATCTTGGTTTGTGCATGTTGTATAAAAAAATACGATTCGATACAAGCGCAAAAATGTGATTTCAAGCTCCCGTGGTCTTTTTTCCCTGGCTTCGCTCAGGCCGAAACGTCTCTGAGAAGCTAAAATCACTTTCTCGCTCTAGTATCAAAATGTACTACTGTTATATTCTTGTTGGAAAGAAGGGCGTTATTGCGACAAAATAATTCTCCGTTTTAATTCACTTTCTTGCTCATGAATTGAACTATATTTTTTTAATACTATGTGCGCAAAGCTCGATTTCGCGCACGACTGAACAACAAAGCGTATGTTAAATCTCGCTTTCTGCACGACGTATGAAAAATACGGTAGTTGAAATCACTTTCTCACACTAGTATAAAAATATAATAATTTTGAAAGGTGTGAGAAAGTGGATGTCTCATGCCTGATATGCATGTGCAAAATTTCACATTTTCGCACTAGATTTTGTTCACGATACGTCCATCTTGACTGATTCTATTTTAATTTAGTGATCTTAATAAGCTTATACTATCATATTTTTTAATAAATATTATTACTAAATAATAATTAAATATACGACTTTCACTATACATTAGTAAATTATTCATCATAACATTCTTTTTTATTCTGTTATTGGTTTCAAAAAAAGAAAAAATACGTGTCTAATAAGTTTTGAAAATCTACAAACCAGAACTAGTGGAATTTTTAATGCAAAATGCTAATTCCCTGAGTCAATTTTTGCATGTGTGTTGAACGATATTTTTTTTATACAGTGAATGTAAATTACATTTAATAATTTTGTAAATTACAGAAAGTGCTAACTTATGAGTATAGTATAGAATAATTTTTTAAAACTTCTACGTAATTTCAATCAATTTAGGGATGTTTTATATCGATTTGTAGAATTTTTTCAAGTTAACGTTTTGTCAGTATAATTTAATAACAATGTATTTAACTTTATGTTGATCTCAAGCTGTATAGTAAACAATTTATAAAAACATATAATGAAATTTAAATAACGTATAATTATATTAATATATTAATGGCTTAAATTAACTAAGGTCAAAATACTATTTATAACAAATAATTTATCCTATGGAAAAATGTGTATATATATATTTTACCTGCAATAAAGTATTGTGCACAACCCAGTGGTACATTATCATCAGGATCTCCTTTACCAAGAATAAATGAACTGTTTGACGCCGCAGAAGCCGGTTTCTGTATGAAAAAAAGAAAAGAAATAGTGTGAAACCTACATATGGTTATTGCTTCTTAAATTAAAAATCACTTATTCACTACTTTGTTTTATACAATTTTTTAATAGGAAAAGACTGCATCAAGCCAACTGATTTTTCTTAATTCTTTTAAGTGTTCAAGGTATATTTGACTTTTAATCTAACTCATATGCATTTGTCAAGTCAGAATTGATCAAAACTGTCAACAAATGTAAAATAAAAATGTGAAAAAAAAAGTAAATGTTGCTAATTAAGTCGTACTTTATATTAATTAAAAATCATATAATGAGAATAAAACATACGATTTTTTTCTAAAAACTAAGTGTTTAATTAATAATTTAATCATGTATTTGTAAGTAATGCTCAAAGAAAAAAAATGAAAAAATTTGTTTGGCTTACATTTGATAATTTAATCATTCGTCGATCATACATCCTAATGTATGCATCGTTTGCTCCAACGGCGATCAGTTCTGGCCGACGCGGATTGACGTTGATGCACTTGGCCTCGACAAAGCGACCCGTGTGATTTGAGAGATTGACGAGCACCGACTTCTGGTCGCTACTTTTGCAAGAGTGTGGCACCCGCAAGTCATACTGCATTATCAGGCCGTCCTCGGAGGCGCTCCAGAATAGAAATGGTACGCTAGGAGCCGTGGCAACTCGTTTCACACGACCGAAGTGGCAATTGCAGACGAGCAGCATGTCTGAGATAGAAATATCATGGACGCGGATTTTGTAGTCGCCGGCACCCGTCACAAGAATTGAGTCATTTGATTTTGGCATGAACTGAAAGATAAAATCAGGACTTAGAGCATAGTTAAAAATGAAACTTTTTGTTTCTTTTGTATAATTTATTATGTATTTATTACAAATTAATAGTTACGTTGAGTATAAATTAAATTGTATAGTAAATATAAATTATAAAAAGAAATGCAATTTCTGATAAACACGAATCAATATTTTCGCGCATTTCATTTAAATTTAGTTAAGATTATGCTATTATTTAAATTTTTATTTTAACGAGAAACGGCGATGTTATACAAGGTTAAAAACGTCAAAAAACGTCCAAAAGTGAGATATTTAATTTGTAATATTGTAAAGTTATTAAAATAATTTCAAAATAATTTTATTCTTTTGCAAATAAAAGTTATTTCATTTTTATTATTTCTCATTTAAACATATTATATTATTGTAATCTAAAATAAAATATATATGATAAAGTTCTTTTAGATTTAATCATAAAAGTATTATTAACTCCTACCTTAACAGTGAATATATTGCCACCATGACCTGTTTGAAGGCTTAGTTTTTTCTCATAGCGGAAAGGATCCCATAATATGACATGCATATCATCTGAAGCCGAAGCTAGGGTTCTGAAGATCAAAAAATTCTGTTAGTTCTTTGAAAGAAGGAATAAAGAAAATAATATAAAATTAGTTTACTAACGTTCCACTTTCGTTCCATTCTAAACAATTGACACATCCTTCATGTCCTTCAAGCTCGGTCTCTAGTCCCAAGCGTTTTAAGAAGTTTGGTGTAACTTTGAGTTTGCGCCCTAGTCTTCTTGCAGCGGATTCCTATTATTAAAGAAGAAAGCATTTTGAATGATCTGTAAGCGGAAAAGTTTTAAACGAATTAGCATTACAGTTAACTGACCTGTATCTCTCTCTGCCGAATGAGGTCCACAACCCTCAAGTCAGGCTTCTTCTTGATAAACATGTCCATCTTGAGGTCATGGAAGAATCACTTTGCTTGGCTTTTTCGGCATTTAATAATATGTTGGAAAAAAATTACATAACTTAAAAATCCAGCCATCGAAGGAGCAAAATCGGTGAATGTTCCATTTAGGATCGCACATATGGCCAGGCGCGAAATTGCATATTACATTAGCGCACTAACCTAATCTAGAGAGAGAGAGAGAAAAAAACAAGAGAAGCTTCGTCGACTAAAGTGTCATCATTAGCTTTGATATCAGCCTGCTGTTGTTGCTAGCTATATATGCAGGCTTATCCCCTCAGCAGCGTAACTTTGCGTATAACTAGACGGCAACTTTCACTCTTTCTCTCTCTCTCTTTCTTGCTAATGTTATTATGCAGAGGCAAACGCACGTATAGAAAACGAAAACAAAGTGCGGGAGGGGAAGTGTATGTCGAGGTGATGTTTCAGATTCAGAGACTGATTCGCCACTGCCGTCACTTTGTCCTCATAAAGCACTGGGCTCCACGGAAAATCATTAAAAAACAGCAGCAGCAGCTCCGTGTGCCCGTCGCAAAAGCACCGCGACATAATAGCTAGCCTGCTATTTTATTTCTCCCCGCGCATATCGGCCGCCTGAAGATATATACACGATGATGTCGCCAGATAGATTTTCTCCTGTATTATACTTAGATATTATTATATGCCCTGCGACTGAAAGTCGCGCCTTGCTTCTGCGCGCAAGTATATATCTTTATTTGGACTGCCCCCAACACACTGAGCGAGCCTGGACTACTGGTTTGTTGTTATTTATGCATGCCAAGCTCCTTCCCAGAGTATATGTGCGTATAAGTATATAGATTCACAGCTCTATCGTACAAATGTACGTGTATACTTTATTGCCTGCAAAAAGCACTTGAAGTGCGCAACGATCTTACAAAAAATTGCTCAACTGCGAATCTGAATCTCTGAATTTCGCCGTTTCAGTGTTGCCAAGCTCGTCTCTCCCACAATTTGTTTTTTCCTTTTTTTCTATTAACAAGTGTATAATACTTAAATACATATACTTATATTGTATATGTTTATATAAAGTTATTTCTTTAAGGAAATAAAAAAAATATATATATAAAATTATTATCCAGAACTAGGATTGCATTTGCATATCAAATGTATTTTTTTATTTAGATATTAGTAAAAAGTTTAAAAATCTTTCTATGCTACACACTTATATATTTTTATAATTAAAAAACGAACGACACATTAAAATATAAAAACTGACCTTAAATTATGGTTTTAATTTTAAAAAATGAATTTCTGAAGATTTTTATCAAGTAACAAAAAGTTTAAAAATATTTTTTAACTAATTAGCTACTTGATAAAAATCTTTAGAAATTCATTTTTCAAATTAAAATTATAATTTAAGGTCAGCTTTAATATTTTAATGTGTCGTACGTTTCAAATTTCAAAATGAAGTAAATATTACCTAAAAATAACCAAGCGCGTTTTATACTTTTTGGAATTCCAATTCAGAACATAACATGTATGTACAAGCATATACAGTTACTGAGTGACGACAATATAGTGTAAGTTGCTCTGTGTATGTATATATGTTGTACTCCGTCGAAAGCAGAAAGAAAAATAAATGAGGACGGACAGCGTTACATTCTTTGAAAAGGAATGAGTTATTTGCAAAAGAGGTCTCTTTAAAATAATCGAACATTAATACTTATTAAAATACTGTAATAAAAGTATAAACTTTAAACTTATTTATTATTGAATTCTCGATATTCTTTAAATTATAGGTTAGAAAGTTCCCGCTTTTAATGTGACAGCACTGCTTTTTAAATATATACATACCAAGTTGAGGATTTTTCGTTTATTAGTGAAATAATTCAAGAAAAAGAATGAAATTGACTTGCAATATTGACGTTTACAATAGATTATCAACTTTTGGAACAAGTACTGGACGAAGAAAACCCCAAAGGTCATGTTTAGCAATTGGAAGGCAATCTGTAAAAACTGATGATATTCATCTTTTGCTTCAAACACAAACAAATAAAACTGGCACAAAGTATAAAGTTTGTATTTTTAATTTCTTTATTTATTAATTTTTATATTTTATTCTACGTAAATAATAATAATTATATAATTTTATTCAATAGGTAAATGACAATATAGAAAAGGTTTTTACAAAATTCATTAATGAAGGAAAAGCAACAATTAGGCTAAAGGAACCACCACATGATATTAATATTCAACAGTGTGATGCAATTCAGTTAAAGAGCTTTCTTCATGTACTAAAACTTGGCCTATCAAAAAAGCTTGATCCTGCAATTTTAACTTTGTCTAATTTGAACCCAAAGAATTTAAAAACTGCTCCAAAAACAAAAATTGTTATTAAACAAGTCTCAGATTATCCAGTACTTCAAGGATTTCCAAGAACTACTGAAGAACTACATATTTCAGGTCTTCAAAGAAGGTCTTTTGATCGCCAAATTCTTAAGCTTCAAAGTTTGAGAATTATAAATTTATCAGAAAATCAATTGACTAATCTACCATCTGAACTAGGAACTCTTCCAAATTTACAAGAACTAAATCTTTCAGATAATCAATTAGGAAAATGTCCAATTTCCAAATGGACATGGTTAAATGGCAGTAATATTGCCAAAACTTTGCGTTTATTAAATTTAAATTCTAATCAGGTATATAACATTTATTAATAATTATTTTATATTTCAAAAATGTATATACTGATTATAATTAGTAATTTCTATTAAAGCTGACCAAAATTCCTGATCAGATCAAAAATTTACATGGATTATATTCGTTGTACCTCAATAACAATTTACTATCCGATCTACCTCAAGGCATTGGCAGTTTAAATAAACTAAAATATTTAGTTCTATCTAAAAATAATTTAATGCATTTACCAGGAAGTATGAGAAATTTAAGATTATCTGAATTGGATGTATCAGAGAACCGTTTTGAAAACAGTGCTGATAGTATGATGTCCATATGTAGTATCAAAGTGCCTAGTCTTGTAGACTTTTCAGCACGAATTTTACTTCAATCAAGGTTAATAAATTTTATAATATTTATTTTTGGTTCATGTAATTTCAATTATTGAATTTTTATAATTTTTTGTAGGATGCATTATGATGCCAGTATAATTCCTTACACTTTGGTCAAGTACCTTGATAAAGCTTATTACTGTATGTGTGGTGCACCTTGTTTCAGTTGTTTTATAAGAAAATTTGTTACAATGAATTTATCTCTTATCACTCAAAGTATTAAATTTTCCGGTTCAGCAGGAAACAATATTTTATTTGATTGCTACTTTTGTTCAGTTAAATGTCTTAGAAAATATTTTAAGTCGATCTAATTTCAAGAATATTTAAAATTTTTATAAGACTATTATTTTATCTGAAACTGAAAAGGTAGTGGATAAGTCTAAAAATTGCTACTGTGTAGTAATTGACACATCTGTAAATAATTATAAGTTTGTTAAATAATGCTTGAATTATTTTTCATATGTAAAATAGAATATTTTTTTAAACTTTTTTATACAAGTAGATATTTAAATAGGATATTAGACGAAAAAAATTCAATAAAAATTATATTTATAACATAATTGTTGGTAATATTTTATTAATTTTCCCAACTACAAACAAATGATAAAAAATTTTTATTAAAATATTTTGAAATTCTAAATGAATTGAAAATTTAAATTTAGCGCTCTAAAGAAACTAGCCAATCAAAATGTCGACATTCGTCCATATTTAACCGGAAATTACGTAGCCGCGTGATCAATCGCGGCTCGATCTTGAACTCTCGATGTGAGTTTCTCGAAACTTGCCGC
>JAPYZB010000458.1:0-23011 GCA_030522745.1 Eupelmus kiefferi | reverse complement strand
CAATTTATGTTTCAAACAAGCAGTTATTATGTCGGTTTAACGGTATTTTTTCACTTTTATTTGTTACTTTTCGAAAAAAGTTCGTATATTTAACTATATATTCTGTTAATATAAATTAAATATTGTTATGTTACGAATATTCCTTTATGTGAAGAGGGGGGGTTGGCGCGCGAAGCGCGCAGGGGGGCGAAGCTTGTTCTTTATATATATATAAAGAACAAGCAGAAACAAGCCCTTGTTCCTTGTAGTTTTATATATATAAATATATAAATATATAGATATTGTAACCAATGCTATTTTTGTTCTTGTGCCTTGTTCTTTTTTTCTGTGTTAAGGGCCTATGAGTTATAACATTTTCTATATATTATTCCTCAAATTTTTTTTCTTTGGTATCGTAAGAATATTAAACACATATGAGGAAATCTTTTTAAATTCGCCAGTTAGACATGTCAGAAAATGGTAAATTTTCAAAAAGCGAGTACATCTTTTTAACTTAATTTTTCTTGTTAGTTCAGCTATATAACAAACAATTTTTTTCTTTTCCCATTGAAGAGGTAAATTAGTTTTACACAAAAAATATTTTTACTATGAATAATCAAGATTACCAAAAAATAGACATTATGTCAAAAGACTGTGTAAGATACAATCTTAAAATAAAGTATATTTTATTAAAAAAGAATATTGCAAAACGTTTATTCCAAGTTTCATTCTGTACAACCGGACGTAGATTGTTTAACGGGAAGAGTGAAACTAAGTAATCGTTATTCATAAGCGAATACGTTTTTTTTTTTAATTTAATCAAGCACTATTTAAATCATGAGTACATGTCCTTAAGCAAATTGCTACGTTTTGCCTAAATTCCTTATTTTAATTTAAAATAAAAAATGTTCAAGTGTATAGAAAACAATATTAAACAATATTTTTTTTGTACCTCTGTATTTTTGCTTGTCGTGAAAGGTGTACTCGCTTTTTGAAAATTTACCATTTACAATTTTTTGGCGTATCTAACTGGCGAATTTAAAAAGATTTCTTTATATAATGTATAATATTGTATACTTTATTTAATCAACATTTTAGGAAGGTAAGTTAATACAATAATAATTACATTGAGCACTGTATTCTGCACTATTGAGAAAGCTGCCGCAATTTCACATTATAAGGTTCAGTTATTGTTAATTATTAACTCTTTCATACACGCTCTAGTTTTGAAACTTTTCGAATTTTTTCAGAAAAGTTGTTTTAAAAACTTTAAAAAAATTAATTTTAATATTCTAAACATCTAAAGACTTTATGATGACTCCAAATAAACTATTTCAATAGCATTTTTAATTTAATTATGTTTTGTATATAGTGCAGCGACCTTTTAAAGTTGGAAGACATTTTCGCGTTCAGAACCAAAGGAGACCAAGACCATTTTTACATTTTTTTGAGAAAATACAGTAGTGCATCTAACTAATGTTTAACTCTAAAGATCAATATACATATTTACATAAATAGTACTTTGACAATACAGAATCTAAAGATAACTGAGTTTGTAGTGTTGAAATTTCAGAAATATACACCTTTCTAAAAAAAGACCGTTTTTTAAAATGGACTTGGATCCCTTTGGCACTGAGCCCTCCATATTTTTGATAGATTTTCGTATCCTTCATATATTAATATTATGGAAAATATTGTTTAATTAATTTTGGAAAATGTTATTTAAATTTTATTCTTATTTATGGCATCTTTTCGCGCTTTACTATATCCGAAATATTATACTTACAAAAGTTCACGCGAAATAACGTTCCTTTATAACTTGAAACATATATTTTGCAACTATAGGGCCGAAGATTATCACAGACAATGAACATCCGAAAGACATGCAGTACTGAAAATATAATTTTTTTATTAAACACTTTATCTTGGTAAAATATTTTAAATACACTTTATCTACTCACCGTAAGAAATGTGTTATTATCATCGTATGTCAAGGGAAATAGAAATGTTTAAAATTTCTTTTCAATAGAATTTTGGGATACACCCGGTAGTATTTTATAAGTCTGTCTATACAAAAATAGTACATTACGATACTAGTGGCATAAGTAGCACTTTACGGCACGACGAGAATTACGCTAAACGTCGTACCTTAGAGTATTACTTATTACACGAGTATCGTACAATATTTTACAGTCCTCTCACCTCAAAATTGCAACTTTGATTGGATTTTTCGGCTCTCCGGCTGTAAAATACCGTACGTACTTGTTACGGAAGTTGATTATCTATCTCGCGTGACTTTCGGCCTCGCTTTGCTGCTCGGCCGAAAACTGTACCGCGAGCTAAATAGTCTCCTTCAGCCCCAGGTACGTAATGTACTATTTCGATACGGGTGTGGAAGTTGGTTATTTGCCTTGTGAGACGTTTTTCGCCCGAGCGAAGCGAGCAATCACCTTACGCACCAGTATCACACCGTATTTTATGCCATGAGAGCCGAAAATTCATCTTAAAGTTATGATTTTGAGGTTAAAGTGGCATAAAATGCTTTTTCCTCTACCATGTTCTACTCGTATCCGCAAGATAGAAATTTCATATATGCTGCGTGCAATGTCAGCAAGTTGCATTTAAGTACTAATCGAACGCTGCTGAAGTATATGATATTTCTATCTTGTCAATGCGATAAGTCTACGGGAAAGGGAAATGTTTTCATGTGGAAATTATAAAAAAATATGTTTATCCTAAAATTCTATAATCAGTATTTACATTTATTGTACGGGAAATTCACTATGAAAATAACTAGTAATGTACGGTTTTATTAACACATTGCTTTACTGTAATAACCAGACTATGAATCAACTTTAAGAACTTACGACAAGAAATTTCTTAGCACAGCTTTCTTCCGTTTCATCTCTAGATATCAGGCTATTCCTAGAATTCGGATACTCTAAATATCGTGAAGATCCATTTGTAACCCAACGTGGTGCCTGCATACGCGCAGCTTCATTAGGAAGCCTCGTAGTACTAGTGTAATGCCCACTGTATTCGTCCAGATTCTCGCTCGACTCATGATTAGATGTATTACTGGGGATAGATACAGTAGTGGAAGAAATGGAAATAGAACTTAAATCGTCGGGTGGAGGCTCGTATTCTTGTGATAAAGGTTGCGTTGTTCCGTTGTTTTGTCTCGGCTGCGGCTGGGTATTCTGGCCATACTGTGGTGGCAATGGCTGTGATATCTGGTTATATTGCGGATGCAACGACTGTATTATTTGATCGTATGAAGGAGGCGACGACGGACATACTTGCTCGTATGGCGGTGGTAGCTGCTGATTTTCTATATTACCTCTCATTTCGACTTGTTGTGCCTCCGGTAGTAGAGCGACTGGCTGTCGGCAGACCAGGCTTCGTACTAAACATTCCCACTCATCGTGTTTTGGCGCCAAGTAGACATTGAAGGGAATTCCCATCCGGGTATTTTTGGAGTGGGAGGCGATGGATGTAGAGTGAGAAAACCCACGTAAGTTTTAGGAGTCACGTGCAATGGAGAGTGTGATAAATAAATGATTAAAATTTATTATGATTTTAAAGATTGTTTATAAAGACTGTAAAACTATTTTAATATATTGTGTTTTCGAAAAAAATGCTGCCTATTTATTAGTACTTGGGTTTATTAAAGTTAATTTAACATTCCAATATTATATCATCGCTTCTTACAAAGAGACTAACACGTTTACATGTTAATATATACAGAAACGTGTTAGGCTTCGTAAGAAGCATCGATATGGGCAAATCTACATATTTATAAATTTCTATGACTGTGTTTTCTTAGTTTTTTTGTGAATTAATTATTTTTTTATTAGTATATAAAAACACTATTTTTTATTACACAGTATTCAAAAAGTTTGAAAATTTTTTGAAAGTGAAAATGTACACAAGTGATTCAAAATCTCTATTTTAACTTCGCCGACTCTCATGTACGATAATTACACGAGAGACTGAAACGTCAGGCATTTACTTAAGGAAAGTTTATTATTATTTTATTATTATTACAATTTTCCAGAATAGTAAATCAACTTTAGTTATTAACTTAATTTTAATTAACTTTAGATTTATTTTGTTGATGTTTGTGATTTCCGAAAAGATATCTTAAATTCGTTTATAGCTAGCTAAAGAAATAGCATTTGTATTGTCTTCACTGGTGTTATTGGATAGCAAATAATTAACCAAGCTGATTTAACATTGAAAAATTTGTTAACAAACTTTTTTTACCTTTTAGACATTTTTTAAAAAGAAAATAAGTTATTTCAAAAATATATACTTTTAAAAAAGCCATAGATTTAGAGTTTTTGAAAAATCTAAAAGTGCGGGACTCGTTAACAGGAAAAAGTGGTTTTAGTGGTAAACATGTAATATAAATTATAATAAAAAATTTTTGAACAAAAGAAATAAATAAAAAAGAATAAGCCATATAATATATCATAATAATATATCGGTATTAATTAAAAATGATTACAAAATAATTTTATTAAAAATTTTATTACTTGCGGGTGGTTAAACGTAACCACCTAGTGGAATATCATATGAAACTATAGAACATAAAGTTTATCTTCAGTTTTACAGTTAAGTTTCTTTGTGCGATATTTGCAATATTTCTATATGTACATTACACTTATAGTTTTATTAATTATATAAAAAGAATTATCACATTTTACATTCTCTTAAGCAGTTACATTAATTAATACAAAATTATTTTTGTATTTACATATAAGTAATTTGTAAATAAAAGCAAAAAATAACGTAAAGGTGTAGATATTTAAAGACAGTGATTTTGTACCACCGTCTTCTAGTCTACACTTTTACCTATTAATCCTGATCACATCTTGAATATTTCAGATCTGTAAAATACATAGAAATTTACTAATTGTATTATTACTTTTTATAATTTTTTACAAAAATTTCGTCTCGATGTTTTGGATCTGCAACCATTTAGAAAAACGCAGTACAGGCAAAGAAATACTTTAACTCCTTAAAGCTAATACATTTCGTAAATAGACATGGTTTGAATTGATTTCTTCTTGGCCACATTCTGCTGATCTTCAATATATCTCCAAAATTGAAGAGAATTTGATGATTTATGAAATCTTATCCATTTTCTGAAAATTAAAATAGATGGAATTTGTTATATGAGAAAGTTATAATTTAAAAAACAAATTTGAAATAACTTAAATGTTTTGTGATATGGTATTTTTTACATGTTTACGATAAAGTCAGAATAATATAAAAATTACATAAAATAGTTATATTTGAAAAAATAATTAAGGTGTTTCTAGCGCGCTGTCCCGTATTATCGAAGGACCCTGTAGGGGGCTCTCAATAATTCTATTATTGCTTTTTATCATTTGCTTAAAAGTTATGCAGTAACATTAAAAATATTATGCTTTAAATGTCAAATAATTGGCGGCAAAAGATCATACGAATTCTCCGCCATTGACTATGAACTCAGTAGATGTTGAACGTGAAGCAAAGAACAGCTATAAATATAGTTCTGAAATGCATTCAGACAAACGCTTTTTTAAGATGCTGTCTTCACGATAACGATTATTTCTAGTTTTGAGTTCCAAGTATAGGAATTCGCGTGTTTTATTATATTTCGATTTATTTGCAAATAAGATTTGACAAGTGCCAAATCTTTTTTAATATTATAGTTGCATTTATAACCATTTATTAATTGTAGAATTTAATTTTACTTACAATAAGAATGTAGTAACATCCAATCCTGGCAGTTTTATAAATAATGCACTTCTTATGTGAGAAAGATATTCAAAATCTTGAACTCTCGACAAACATATCACAGCAGTAAGAACTTAAACATAAGGAATACAAATAGCACACTCAGGATAAGAGCAGTCGCCAGCACACCACACACTTGACAACTCTGAAATCATAATTTATTCCTTAAAAATCTAACCTCATTAAGTCATGACAAAACTTGGCATAAAATATTTTACTTGATTTACTCACGCTAATATCTCTATAATTAGAAGGATTCTGATGAGCAGGTAAGAATACAGACGACCCGCAATCAGACGATTTTCGGACCTGTTGCCTCGGCACTTCAAGAACGATACGTGCATCATTAGGTAGTGGCTCGTAAGTGTAACCATCGAAGACGAGAGTCCCACTATGAACTGGCTGCAATATTTGATTGTACTGCGAGGTTTGATTGTCCTGTGATTGCAATTGTTTTTTCTCCATATGCGTACTCATATTGACCTGCCGAGCCGGCGTCGGCAAAGCAACTGACAGCACGCGCGGCTTTTACGATTTTCAGTCCAGACTTGTTTGTATCAAGGCCATTTGGGGAGTTCCCACGTGCTATAAGATCGTGAGACGGATTCGGTGTAGGTAAAACCCTTACGTTTTTGTTTATTTCTTGTCGCACTGTATGTTATGTATAATTTTTATTGTTCGTGAATTTTTTTATATATTATGCGTTTGTTAGTAATTAGATATAATTAATATATATAGTTTTCTATGATTTGAAAACATTGATAGTAATATTGAAATAATTAATAATATAATGTGGGTTATACATGTTCATTATTTAAGCTAAAAGTTAACAAAGGTTTCAATAAGACATTTTTGTATTGAAAAAAGAATTGAATGGTATAAACTATAGGAGGTCTGAAAGGAAGTATATAGTGCTTGCCTGAAAGTGATGACATCATAGCGTTTTATTTATACTCCAAAACGGCCGCTCGCTGGCCTTGAAGATTTTTTCGTTGTGTTACAGAAAAGTAGACAACTAAAAAACCGTTTGATTTTGATTTTTCTTAAATAGATTATTAAATATATTATTTTAAAAAAATTAAAAATTATTAGTTTTCTTGAATAAAATTTATACAAATTAAAAAATTTTTGTGGGTACATGTCTCTGATTGTATTAGTATATTTACACCTAAGCATTCACTTTTATTATCACGCTAAAATACATTTTGCAAAATATATAAACATTTTTATTAGGTATTTATTTATAAAAAGCCTCTTGAAGGATTGTATATTTAAAATTGTAAATTTTTTGAAAAATCATTTCTTTTTCAAAGATTGATCTGCAGCCTTGAGATTAATGCGTTGTTTAAAAGATCTGCAGAGATGCTGGGTGTTATTCAAAAGATCGTGTACTAACTCTTATATAGCTGTAAATGTGTGTATATGTAGAATTATGTCGTATTTTTTATCACTTGATAATATAAAGGTACATGTACGTCTTCTACCGGTAATCATATAATAAGTATCAAATACACAAAAATGTAAAATAACATAAAATATACACTTTATATACATATATATATCCATTTTCATGATAATTGATAAAATTAACAGTTTTATAATGAAACGTAAATAGTCAAGATAGGAGAAAACAAGTCAAATCTAGACGAACACAAAGAAATTAAAACTATTTATTAAAAAAATTATAATTGACATATTCAAAAAACTTCATAAATAATAGTCCAAACATAAATAAATTACTTATAGTTTTAATTTCTTTGAGTTCGTCTAGATTTGACTTGTTTTCTTCTATCTTGACTATTTACGTTTCATTATAAAACTGTTAATTTTATCAATTATCATGAAAATGGACTTAATCGGGGAGCTAAAACCGCAAAAGTGATTAAGTTCAGTACTGTAGATCCAGTTCGTAAATTTTTCGAAAGATTAGAAGAATTTACTAGTTTGTACCAACATTCATTAAATCAGGTGAGAAAAATTTTTTTGTAAATGGTATATGTTGTACTAGAAGCTGAAGCCTCCCGTTTTTCAGATATGTTTTACTGACTTTGTTAAAAAAAAGTTATAGGCAGAAAAATATCAATGACAAAATCCGAACTTACCGACATTACCGACGTTATGAAGTGAATAATTTTTTAACACGGTTAAAGAAAATTTTCTGATAAACGTGAGGCTTCAGCTTCTAGTATAACATATAATGTTTATAAGAAATTTTTTCTTAATTGGAATAATGAATGTTTACAACCTAATTTTTGGGTTTCCGTATAATATTCTGTGCAGATTTCTACCCCACCCTTTCACATCACGTTAATCACAGATTTGAACTTATTTAGGACATTTCCTATATTTTCCGTTAATATTTTTATCTGTAATAGTGTTATTTTGTATAACTAGTATTTTTTTATTTTAATTTTGTTGTTCGTCTTCTTACGGTTATTGATCCTATTGCTATGTTGAAATCGCTATTCCAGAGAAAATTGTGGCGGCAGGAAGGTTGGCGCCTCTATAAGTAACTCTGTAACTTTATATACATATATATATATTCGCTATCTCAAAAAAATATTCTATACTTTTCTGATTACTTTATTATAAAGATTTTCTTCGTTTTAAAATATAAATATTTATTAGGTTATGATTTACGTAAATAATAATTCTAAATACACTGAGAGAAAAATTATGAGAAAAATAAAGAAAAAGTACGCATAATTTGTTTATAGTTATATTTATTATACATAAATAATTATCTATCACATCTTAAATTATAATTATTTTTCATATTTACAAGAATACAAAAGTTCAACAATAAATATAATTTAAATTATAAAAAAAATAAAATACGTTATAATTTAAAAATGTCTGTTAATTATTAACAATCTTGGAATCCCTTTTTTTTTTAAATTGAAAATTACTTGAATATAATGGATCCCCATAATTTTTAATAAACACAAAATTTTAATATCCTTTTAAGGAATTATAAATATAAACTTCTTGGTTACAAAAATATTTTTGTATATAATATTTGCCGTATGTAGAATATTTAAGGGTATAAAATTCATAAAAGATCATTGATTATAATATTCTTTTTTATTTTATGTAAAAGTGTACTGTTTAATTTAAATGTTTTGAACAGTAATATAACTAATGAAATTTAAATATTTGGCATTAGAAAAAGTTTAACGTCCGTGATGATCGTTTAAGTCATTATAATTAAATTTGTCTTGGTCGAGCTGCTAATTCTTCAATCAGTAGAAGCCATCAATCACTGAATCAATTCTTAAAGGAAATTTATCCACTGATACATAAATAGGATGATTTCTTGAAACTAAAATAGAATAAGTGAAACATGTATTATTATAAATTAATCAAGTATTTGTATTTCTTAAGAATTTTTTTTTTTTAATAAAGTATTTTCGAATTTTTATCGCATAATATTATTATCATGCAAAAGTATTGTAATAAACACGGTAGATTGCTAACAGATTTCCCATGTTAACTTATTACTAATCAGCTAAAACCAGTAGCTAAAAATTAATCAGATATGTAGCTGGTTTCCAGCTAGAAAACCGTTAAAATAGTAAATTAATATTAAAATTGTATAATTGCATATTATTATGTTTAAGCGGCATTTTGATATTTAAATGTAAAATCGTGTTAAAATGATCAAATGTAGGATGTTAATATGCACACTATTTCTATGAATATCTAAATTCATATTTATTAAGTTAAGTTTAAGATTATCATATTACTATCATATTGGACGCGTATTGTAACATCCCTTTTTAGTCATACATTAAGAGTTACAAGTTATAGAGATTGATATAATATGAGAATATCAGTCACGATTTATGATTTTTATGAAAGTTCTTACCAGTAATTAACTGAGCCATAACGGTTTTATATCGTCAAAATTTAGCACGGTGCTAACATTGGCATTGAAATAAACTTAAGTCATTCGCGGAGATCAACAAAATCATTATTTCCTAATAATAAAATACTTTATATGTGAAGTATTATAAAATATAAGTGAATAATAAATAATCAATTATATACTTACAGAAACTCATCGCATTTCATGGCGTTAATATCGATAGTGAATACGTTGCTTATATGAGACAATATTTCGTCATTATCTATGACTATAATCATGTTTATTGAACAGCTGACCAATCTTGATAAATGTAATCAGGACGATTATTAATGATATACCAATAGATATCCATTTCTGAAAATATAATATTTTATTAAAAAATCTAATCTCACCTACTCACGGTGTAATATCTACATACGAACTGAAATGTGTTGGTATTATTGCATGGCAGTGTACTATGCAGTTATTTTTATTCTATTATTTTCTTATTTTGCCTAGATAAAAATTTCTCTCTCTCTCTCTCTCTCTCTCTCTCTCTCTCTCTCTACCATGTATTACTAATCGCTTGTCTTAAATGAAGTATACAATACTTATATATCGTTGATACAATTGATGTACTAGTATTATATATTAATTAATATGGTTAGCGCACGGTAGAAAAAGAAGCGTCTTTTGGTTTCTTCATGTTTATTTTATATAAAATTCACTTGCGGAATTCGTTTTACTTGATGTACGGTTTTTTCAACATATTTCTTTTCGTATCAGATCAGATTTTATACAAAACATTAAGAACTTACACATTGGGTATCTGAAGGGTAACTGCAACCTGAATTATTATAAGTACATCGCCCAGGGCGCAAGCCGCCAAAATAAGCAGGCTTTTGACTCTGCGTCATTGGCGCCTCCGGATTAGCACTTCCACCACCAGCAGGCGGTTCATATGTATAGCCATCGAAGACGAGAGGCTCTCCGTGCTGTTGTGGTGTTATCTCATTGTACTGTTGTGGCAAAGGTTGTGTTATTTGGTCGTATGGTGCTGACGGCTGCGTTATTTGATTGTAGTGTTCTGGCAAAGGATGCGTTATTTGGTTGTATTGTGGCACCGGCTGGGTTATTTTGTTGTAGTGTTCTGGTAGAGGCTGCGTTATTTGGTTGTTTTGTGACGACGGCTGCGTTATTTGATTGTAGTGTTCTGGTAATGGATGCGTTATTTGACTGTATTGTGACACCGGCTGCGTTATTTGATTGTAGTGTTCCGGCAAAGGATGCGTTATTTGGTTGTATTGCTGTGGTAATGGCTGCGTTATTTGGTTGTATTGTTGTGGCAGCGGCTGCGATATCTGATTGGATTGCGAAGGTGACGACGGACATACTTGGTCGTATGACGGTGGCTGTTGCTCTTTATCCATATTCTGACTCATTTCGACTTGCCGTGCTGGCGGCAGTGGAGCGACTGATATTCCGCGTGCACACCCATCCATACCGAAGGTCCCCCACTCATCGCATTTTAGTGCCTAAGACGGTGGAGGGAGTTCCCAGTCGTTTATTTTGGGATTGCCATGCGGTGGATATATAGTATGGGGGAAATCCGAGAGAGAGAGAGAGAGAGAGAGAGAGAGAGAGAGAGAGAGAGAGAGAGCCCACGCATATTTCAATTTCATTAGCCGCATGTTTTATTGATCGTGATATATATTTTGCAACCAACTTTAAAAAAATAATTTTTTTTTAATTATTATTTATTTATACTTTTTTAAGTTTTTCTGATAGAGCATAAATGAGTTTCACGAATTAAGTTATTGATAATAAGCTAAAATCAGTAGCTAAAAACTAAGCACGTTTTTAGATGGTTTATAGCTATTAATCCATTAAAATATTAAAATTAATTAAATTCTTATTATTATCGAGCATTTTAGAATGTGCGAATGTATGGAAGAATAACCTAGTATAATTGTTTTCAAAATATTGATATTTAAATCATCTCGATTAAACACATTTAAAAACGTTCAGTTCAAACGTTCTACTGTCATATATGATATCATTTGCACAAGTAAAGTGTATCCTCAAAACAAATTCACAATAAAAGTGATTTAATACACGACTGTACTAAAAATCAAAGCAGAAAGTTTAAACTAGTTTCAAAAAAAGTTTTAATAATATAAAATTAAGAACTAAAATAATATTGTAAACTGTAACACAACATTGTTCATATAGATAGATAGATAGGTCATTTTATTGCACACCTCAGTAAAAACATAAATACGTCAAATACTTTCATATCACATTCTTTAGTTTTATTTCAATATAATTTCATTATTTTGAAGTAATTTGTCTATCAGTAAACTATGATATAAAATACGTTCAGAAAACGTTATTTTTTACGTTATTTTTCGATATTTTCACGATATTTTCCTCGATTTGACGTTGTTTTCTCGATGTTTTCTGATATTTACGCTAAATTAATGAATAACCCCCATTTATCTCCGAACCTAGCCGTGATTTAATGGGGTTTTACGTTATTATTTACCACTTTTTAACGTTATTTTTTGACATTTTTTCAATATTTTTTTCGATTTGACGTTGTTTTATCGATATTTTCTGATATTTTCGCTAAATTAATGAATAGCCCCCATTTATCTCCGAAACTAGCCGTTATTTCGAGGGGTTTTACGATATTTTTCCACTTTTTTACGTTACTTTTTGACATTTTTAAGATATTTTTCTTGTTTTGACGTTATTTTCTTGATATTTTGCGATATTTTTGCATAAATTATAAATTATCCCTCTTTATCTCAAAAACTAGCCGTTATTTTGAGGGATTTTACCATATTTTTCCACTTCTTTACGTTATTTTTTGACATTTTTACGATGTTTGCCTCAATTTGATGTTGTTTTCTTGATATTTTGTTATATTTTTGCTTGATTTATGAATTTCACTCTCGATTTATTCGTTTTCAAAGATTCAAGATTGAATCTTGAAAAGCAAAATAATGTAAAATCCTTTAAAATAAAGGTTAGTTATGAAGATAAAGAGTGATATTTGATGAATTAGGGACAGATACCACGAAGTATTATCAAAACGATGTCAAATCGAGATAAATAACGTAATAATAACAAAAAATAACGTAAATCCTCCAAAATAACGGCTATTTAAGAAATAAAAGATGATAATTCATGAATTTAGCAAAAATACCCTGAAATATTAACAAAACAACATTAAATCGAGGGAAATATCGTGAAAATGACAAAAAATAACGTAAAAAATGGAAAAATATCGTAAAGTCCCACGAAATAATGGCTAGTTATGAAGATAAAGAAGGATAATTCATAATTCAAGCAAAAATATCGCAGAATACCAAGAAAATATCGTAAAATCCCTCGAAATAACGGCTAGTTTCGGAGATAGAGAGGAATAATTCATAAATCAAGCAAAAATATCGCAAAATGTCAAGAAAACAACGTCAAATCGGGAAAAATATGGTGAAAAAGTAGAAAAATAACATAAAAAAGTGAGGAAATATCGTAAAATCCCTCGAAATAATGGCTAGTTTCTGAGATAGAAAGGAATAAATCATAAAGCAAGTAAAAATATCGCAAAATATCAAGAAAACAACGTCCAATCGAAGAAAATATCGTAAAAATGTCGAAAAATAACGTAAAAAAGTGGAAAAATATCGTAAAATGCCTTGAAATAACGGCTAGTTTCGGAGATAAAAAAATTCTTATATACACGGCGGCGGTAAAATATGTTATAGCTGTAACCTTTAACAAAAATATTGTTATTATGTTCTCAGGATTATGTACTGTAATTCAACTTGTTATAAATAAATTTCGGATATATTTGCTTATTATAAGATATTTCTGATTCTAAAGTTTGTTATCCTGATTTTATAATCACCAATTAATTAAATTAGTTTAATACCTAATATTTAAGTATAATTACTGTTGGCCTGTTATTGGGTTGTAAAAATGTTATTCACATTAAGTATTTATCTTACTTTTTATGACAACAATTTGTATGATAAGAATGCAAAAAAGTATAAATATTATAAAATAATAGGAAAATAATAAAAAGATAAAATATAATGATAAATAATAGGAGTAAGCTTAATAATAATAAAGAAATATTATAAAAAAAATGAATGAAAATCTTTAAAATATTAAAAAAAAAGAAAAACAAAAGAATACAAAAATAAAGCGTACCTCTATAATAAAGAAGCTTTATAGATAAAAATTTATTATAAGTGAAGTCAATGAATACTATTTATAATTTTGTATCAATTTCAATATTTAAATATATGCTTTGACTAAATATGTGTTAACGAATAAACAACTGTTCGTTGAAAATTAATTACTGTAATTTGAAAAAAATTAATTAAGTAATTGAGAGAGTTTTGAAACATAAACATGTAGATCCAATATAAACAGCAGTTATATCTCTTTTTAACTCTAGATGTTCGAAACAACTAGAGAAAATTATGTTCATGGTAGTTATAAATCAATTATCATCGAAGTTTCTCATAAAAACTTCTATTGGTGCATACAACTCTAACCACAATATGAACTGAGTAAGCAGGGTGACAGCTTTTAAGCTTACTATGCATTAGTTCTGCACTGTTAATCAACCGTTAAATCACAGATATGCAGGGTGTCTTGCGATATTGCACGCCTAATATTGATTTGTATACTGGAAGATAAAAGAAAATTTTGAGTAACGCAAATTTAAAATTATTATTTTTTAATGAAAAATATTTTTTACTTACAATCTGCTTTTAAAATCATTGGTCACATTGATTTCTATTGTTTCCCTGAAATTGGCAAACCTTGTATCCCATTATGATGACGTGTGAGAGCGATAACATGATATTTTCTTTAATATTTTATTTTCTTCCGATGAAGCGAGCGCGTAGAAATTTCAAGAAAAAAATTGTTGTTTAAATGTTTTCATAATATACGAAAATATTATACAAAAATTTACGTCAATTTTGACGAATTATTATGAGTCCTTCTACAAAGGGCTTCAACTACTTATTAAAATATGTTTTCATATCATACAACTCATAAATTATTTATTTTAATTAATAATTTTCTTTTATGAATTTACTACAATATGGAAAATTTAAAAATTTTATATTGTCATTTATATTTCATTACATCCTGTCTTAAGGTGACACTTTTATTCACGATCAGTCGTGAAGAGAATACTGCTCTATTTACCCGAGAAAAAGTGATGTGCGCATACTTCTATGTATAGGTGTATATTTGTCGCTAGGCAAGATTTTATAGTGGATATTCAGAAAAAAGACTCTACTTTTTCTCCGGGACGTAATAAAACATCAGAAATAACATTTAAAAAAATAAAGCAGGTAGAATGTCGGTGACGTGTTCTATACAAGAAAACATAAAATTTTATTTATCACTAACTGAGATGCGATGTTCAAAAAAGCTACAGCATCTATAGGTTCATTTTATAAATTTTAAATTATAAAATAAATTTATACAACCTTTCAAAGAATTTAATTTAGATATAATTATAGAATAATACAATTTAAGAATAATGATGTCAAGTTTACAGGTTATACAATATACTGTAACGTAAAACGGAATCATAATTTAATTACCTGTGTGACCAAATGAAAATGTGTTATTTTTTTTTGTAAACGGTGATAAAAATAATGAATGAGTAGATTTTAGAATTTCTTTTAAACGTAGTATTTAAAGTTTATTTTTGTGGATTGTTCAAATAGTTATTGAAATATTTCGGAGATGGAAATTAGTTTTATACAAATATTTGATTAAAATCAATATTAATTTTATAAAAAGCGCAAACGATTTCGTAGTTTTATTTCATAATGTAGCAATTAAAATAATCTTATTATTACTAAAAATTATTGCAACGGGTAATTATCATCTTATTGTAATATTTTATCTAAAAATAAATCACTGTATAATTTAAATTAATTTTTCAATTACTAACAGCGAATATTAGTTAACTGCATTGAAGATTATAGATTTTATTCTCTTCGATTTTTCGAAATTTTCTGATTTTTTTTTGTATACAACGTGTAACTTAAACCCTGTCTTTTAAGTTTTAAGTTTTGGTGTTTCCGTACTTGATGAGAATAAGTTATACAATATTGCAAAAGTAGATTGCTGAGTGGATGTCACCATAGACATATTATATACTTCATCTGATTGCTGTGTGGTTGCCACCAAAGACATAGTTGATACTTCAGCAGATTGCTGTGTAGTTGTCACCAAAGATATATTAGATACTTCAGCAAATGAATTATTTTGCAAAGTAAAATTTGCAGAATTTAAAAAATACGTATGAGCTGAAAAGTAAAAATAATTTTCTAATATTAAAATTTTTGTAAATAATTATAATATAATTATTTTATATAAATATTAAAGTTTAATAAAAACACAATCATAAAAATAAATAAAAATTTTAATTAAAAATTGTAATAAAATTTACAGATAATAACTCAAATTTTATGTCTGCTACAGTCATCATACATTATTACTTTTTTAACGTAAACTTTTGTAATGACTAAATTCAACACATTTTTAAACATTTATATTTAATTATATGTCAAACAATTTTTTAGGTAGATATATAAGATGTAACTAGAAATTGAGACTAAAGAACGTTTATTATAAATCTTTTATTAAATTTTGTACATTTAACACTATGTAATGTTTGTAAAGACAGCTTATTAGCACTTTTATTTTAAATAAATAATTAAAATAAATAAATAAAATATTTTAGTCTCTCAAATTTAATATTTAATTCAAAATTTACTATCACCATAAAATGTATGACATCTAGTACTTGAAAAATACTTACATTTATAAGATAGATCCTTGTAATATCTAGATACAATGCACGCCATCATCATTGAGAAGAAAAGGCAAGATATTATAACAGTATATGCAGTCGCAACCTTTTTCTGCTAAAGAAACATTATTCTAATTAATATAAAAAATAAATTTAAAAAAAATTATTTGTTATTATAAAAAAAAATTATATTTTAATCATTATTTACTATTATAATTATTGATAGATTAATAATATACAATTGATGGATTCAAAATAAAATAATTCTTTGGTATATGGTCTTTTAAAAAAATGTATTTTATAAATAATATCGTTGTATTGTAATTTACAATTTATTGTTCATAAAATTCATAAAATTTAGAGAATGTAAACATTTTTGAGCAAAATTAATTTTTATCTCGAATTGATAAAGTCAGTAGAATATTTTTTATTGAAATGATATACATTTAGAAGTTTCGATAAATAGAGTACATATTAATATTGATTATTTATTAACTTTTATTATAAAATTTTTGGTGTTTTAAGCAACATTAAAAGCAAAAACATTTTTCAACTATTTTAATAAAAAATTTATCTAAATTTGTAATACATAAAGTATACAAACTTTTTAAATTTCTAAATTTATTTATTAATGATCTGACTTCTTTGTAACTGCTTTTTGATGTATTCAAAGTCCAAATTTTGTTATTGATCTAATACTGATCAAAAAATTGGGGGAAAACCCAGTGACCTCTTAATAAATGTAAATAAGTAAAGACGGTAAAACAATCTAAATTATTGCAAGAGTATTTATGAGTATAAAAAATAATTTTGCTCGGAGTCTTATAGGATTCTTCATTTAATTAATTTTTATGAACAAGTTACCTTTTACAGCATAACTACCTTAGAAGATGTTTGAATGTATCGATATGTTTTTTTTACTTACTTTTTGTCTTATTCTTTCCTTTTGGCACTGCCTGTAAACGAGTTCAGATAATTTGAAAACTAAAGGATCTGGAGCATTATTTATCTCTAAAAATCCTAGTTCTCTAGTAGGGTATAATTGATCCATTGGAGTCACTGTGTCATATGCTACGTTTGCTGTAGACATATTTTTGATTCACCTTATGCTGAGGCACTAGCTTGAACTGAAACTATCAACTTGTATGTAGCTCGAAACATTTTGAGCGATATCACGAAACGTTTGAGTAATGTTATAAGAAAGAAATCTGAAGGTTTGATATTTGTTCGTCGACGTATATGATTGTCTTATCATTTAGAGGAAATGTATTGCCAGTAGTAATAAGAAAGCTCATGAGATTGTTTTCAATAATTTTGCACTCAATGGTTTTTAATATATAGGAGTATAAGTGTATATATAATAAAATACCGTAATATATAATGTTACTGCATAATTATTGTATACAATTACTTGAGCTTTTTTACGCCATATATACAAATTTCTAATCCCTCTTACTTTCAAAGTGAGAAACTATTTCGTAGTATTTTACGTTATTTTTAGGTTTATTTAATGTTATTTTGTCCAATTAATTTTGCGTTATTTCCCTTGATTTGTTTTTATGATATTTGGCGATATTTTTGCTTAATTTATAGAAAAAATCTAGTTATCTCTAAAACTAGATATTATTTTGAAAGGTTTTACAATATATAATCAATTTTTAACATTATTTTTTACATTTTTACGTTATTGTCCTTAATTTATTTTTCATATTTTGCAATATTTTCGCTTTTTTTTTTATTGAAAAGACCTTTTTATCTTCGAAACTATATTTATAATTATAGTTACTACTATTAATTTGAGGGGGAATTACGTTATTATTATTATTTATTAGAATTTTTACATCAAGATAAACTTTATACACCCTTGGACGGCTCTCATCGCCTTTGATTACGTTATTTTACACAGGGCTTTTAGTTTTTGTTCATTCTTTTATAATAGAAGTTATTACGTTAGTTTTCTTGAAGTGATATTTTATACTAGATAAGTGAATTTTTAAACGTGGTGAGGTAGGCGGAGCTGAAGAATAAGTGAAGGGAACGGGGATGCGTGAGGATAAGTAAGGGGGAACCAAGTCATAAAAATTTCGATATAACTATATGAAACATTTAGAGTGCACTAATGCAAGAAGTCTTCAGTGTGATTACTTTCGTCGCATACGTTTCATTCTAAAATGCTTTGAAGTTGCACTGTATGATTCATAAGTAAATATTCATTTTGTTGATTTATATTTGAGAGAAATGATTGAGAATAGTATTTCAAATACAAAGGACGTAATATAAGGGATTTTCGCCCGAATGTGAATTTCTAGCTCAAGCGAAGCTAAAATACGAAACTCAAGGTATACACGAATACCCTTAGCGACCATTTAGGTAAAAGTGTTGTTCTAGTTTATTCGTAGTCGTGTATAAAAAATTTTACGGACGCTTTGGAAAATAGAAAATTATGAAAACCGTACATTTGCGACAAAAAATATTTTATTCAGAAAATTTCGTTAACTTTTACGCTTTGTTAAAATATAATAATTTTAAAGTCGTTAGTTATGTTTTTCTATAGAAGCATTTGATCGTGGAATCGGTTTTATACTTGATATTAACAGAATCTACAATTTTTCCTTCGTATTCACAAAACTATACACCTACAATATTGGTCGAGCTTTAATTTCAGCAATAATTTTGTGAAATATAAAAATTAACAAAATTAACATCTTGGTTCGGTGATGATCAAAACTTCATTATTTCGATAATGAAAAATTTTTGTCAAATATAGTTAAAAGGCTGCCTTTAAACAAAGTTTCGTAAAAATGAAAGATAAGCCATCGCCGATTTCATGACCTTAAAATATTTTTCACATTAATAATCAATTTAATCATTGTTCATTTATTTTTTGTGAATATACTTACATTAGCAAACATTATCAAAGAAAAATTATTCAAATTTCCGGCCATGAGGGAAAGGGGTTTTTGCGATCTTTTGATACAAATTATAACACTTTTCTGATCTTCTATTGGTAATATATACCATTTGCATTGGTAAAATGCTTGAGAAACATTAATACTCTGAAAAATGAATCATGTTTATCAGTAAAAAATTATTTTTTGCAAATAATACTTGTTTTTTAAATTAATACTTCATGAATCAGATATTCCCCTGCCCAACAATGTGTGTAAAGCCGAAAAATATTTAAAAATCCATAAACCAAAAATGTTACTAAATTAGTTTTTTGTCCAGCAGCTGTGCTCTAAAATAAAAAAAAATCAAAGCTTACTTACATATTATTAATAAACATTAATTTTTATTTACATACCAACAATATTTGATAAACAAGTATACAAATTGCTACAGAAGCACCCAAAAAATGGCCAAGTAAGCAAACCCGATATATTTTCTTAAGCTTTAATGCAATACTATAATAGTTACCTTTAATTAAGTAACAATTCTTATTTCAAACATATTATTAAAAAATTATTAAATCTTAGAAAATTTTACTAACGATATCAATTTTTGATGCCTTGAAATAGCATTCTTAAATTCCTTAGTTCCATCACTAAAATTAATGTTACTAATTCTAATAGAAAGAGCACCTAATTGACCACATAAATGCGCAATAAGAGATAATGTCAAGCAATCCATTGCAGTTTGCGTGAATCCAATTGTAAACAATAGCGGAATTCTAGTGAAGTATGTTAAAATATAAGAATTTATATTTGTTATTTTATACATTAAATAGACTTTGTATGGTAAGTCATAAGTAAATGTTTTGGTTGAATTTACTCGTTTTGATAAACCTATAAATTTAATAAAGGCATTTTAGTTAATACTATCAAGAAAGTTGTCGTTTTTCAGGGTATATTTTGTACTGACTTAACTGTCGTATCAGCGGTTTCGTAAAGTAAAGAATAGCTGTAACTCCGAGAGAGACTACAACTATTTTAATGAAAGTTTTTGAGCGTGTATTATAAGACAGGAACACATTTTTTTCTTTTTCACTTTTGTAATTTTTTATTGAAAAATCTTTGGAGAATTCATTGAGTATTTCTCCGTAATCTCTGTTATATTTTCTCATTGTATACAATCGTAGAAAAACTTGCACCATAGTCACATTTTCCATTATCGCCCCAATGATTTTGATCAGATTAAAACTTGCCATAGCAAAGAACAGCACGATATAATCAAGTATAAAGTGAAAGCTATAGTAGCAAAAAAGACTTACAAAAATAAAATCATTGTGACTATCTGGCCATAAACCTAAAGTTGACATCAGATATTTGTTCCATGTCATCAAAGCTGCTGCTTTTTCCAATTGTTTTTGACATTTTTTATCGTATTTACCTTCTATTATTACTTTCTCCATGTTTCGGTTTTACTCTAGCAAGTACATAAGAGGTTATTCTTGGGCTGAATATGAATCATTTTGTTTGATCCTCCTTTGCTGACAATGCAGTTTACTATTCTTTTGTATCTATATTAGTTTCTATATATGTCTGCATTTATAAAAGATGATAAATACAGGAACTTACCTTGAAGAAAAGAAACAACGTAGTTAATGCAAATCTTATGAACCTAAACCTACTCATTTTCTATAATCGCAATCATTGATTCATTGTTGCTTATCTCATATATGCACGTACGAAAAAAGCGTTAATAAAAAATTGATAGCAACGTAATAAGCAGATTATTTCTGTTCTAGAAGATATACTAATGATAGCCGAGCTGAAACTTGTCAGAGGTTTCATAATGTAACGAAAATAAAAAAATATATAACATAATGATTTTTATAGTAATAATAATTCTACTAATATAATAGACTGTGAAAAATAATTTTATTTTCAAATTAATACAAATTTTGGTTGCTAAAAAAATACAGCTGTATCTTAAAAGTTTTGATTTACTTTTGTGAGTTCAGTTGAAAATTTGTTTTTTGACAGACCACCTCAAATTTGTAATGAAGAGAGCAATGTCTCCTAAAAATCTTTAACAATTAACCCTACAGGTTGATGTACACTATCGCCGACAACCTGATGAGATCAGCATACCATGGTGATAAAACTTTGCTAGACTCACAGTAGAAATATTGATTAATTAATTTTTCAATTCATAGTCCCTGCAAGATTGCAGATAAAAAATGTCCATCACTGTTCAACTATGGAAGGAGAGAATAACAGTTCAAAAGTTACTTTCGTGAGTTGTTTATTTTTGTTGATAACTACTTTTATACCATTTTTTAATTTCTTATTTAATTTATACTTTTCATTGACTTTATTAAAATCTAGACGTTAGTCTCTATTATGTTGATTATGTTGATTTATATTGTGTTAATAACATTTATTAATCTATTGTGTTCATTAATATTTATCAAGTTTTTATTTTGCTATAAATTTATTTAAAATAAATATAAGAATAAATAAATTTATACGCTATCTTAAACTTTATTATATGTAAATTAAAGCAAATAACTTTATTTTTAATAAGGATTTAATAAAATAAATTACTTTCTTGATCGACATGAATAAGAAAATAATTTATACTTTAAACTTTGTAAATCGTTGAATCTTAAAACTTACAAACAAGCAAAAACTGAATAGTTAAGAAACCTATAAATTATAATAAGTCTATAAATGAAGGTTTATTGATTATTTATTTAGGATCTCTATTTTTATCCTCATAATAATGTTTTTGTCTCACTGAAACGAGATTATTTTAAAAAATGACGACTGCATAACTTTTTTATTTCTATTGCAACGTGAAAATTTTTCTCATATACTCAGATAGACCATCTTTCTTTATTCTGGTACTAAAGTTCATCGTTCAATGACTTTTATTGTACTTTATGCAACCATTTTTTCATTTTCATGCTTCTACGTCTTATTTTTCGACTTTTCCAGCAATTTTAACAATAGCATTAGATCATTTTTTCAGCACGCTTTTTCTTGCATTAAAAAAAGCACTGAAGCGATGAAAGATATGACGTGTCGCGCACGATATGTATAGAAGCATCTTGCACTGTTCTACGCGATTGGAGGCGAGGTCACAACCTCAGTGGCCCCTCAATATTAGAGATCATGTATCCGTTTTCTCAATATACACTCTTGTTTGCGATATTGAGCTTCGACCGAGCATTTTGGATAGACAACCCGGTGACCTGATATGGGCAAATCTACATATTCACTTTTAATTTCAAGCTCTATGATTGTTTTCTTTATTCGATGGCACAGTTCTAAAAATTTTTTTAGTATATTTCTTTCATAATCGTTATTCTATATCTGTGATTTATTTTTACTAGTTCCTTACAACCTTTATTTCAGCTATTTTTATGAATTTGACAGGACGTCGGACGTTCTTTATCTTTACAAGTCTGTAGTTTAGTTTTTAAATGTTTTTCTTGAAGAAATATATCGATTTATTCTAAACTTTGAAAATTCTTTCAATTTTTGTTTAAAAAGGTTGCTTAAGTATTACAATTTTTAAATATCGAAAAATTCTCAATTTATAATTTGTATATTATAATTGATATATTTTCATAGGCTTCGACATCCTCTTAA
>JAPYZB010000457.1:0-20720 GCA_030522745.1 Eupelmus kiefferi | reverse complement strand
ATTGGAAATATTAATCCAATGTTTGTCCCATATATTGCCAATAGCAATGGCCAATATATTGCCAATATATTGCCCACAGTGTAGATTTTTGCGCGGGTACACACAAACACGAGGTCAACGTCGCTTCGGACTTCAGCCGCGCCGGTTATTCGATAACGGGATATATACGCGCGCGGCAGAGGAAGAGTCGGGGTAATGCACGCGAATGTAAAGGTTTACGGCCAATATGGTGTATTTATGGGAAAGAGAGAGAAAGAGGGAGGGAGAGAGGAGGAAGGTATATACCGTATCCTCGACGGACGGAGAGAGAGCGTCGGGGTATGGTCCGTCGGGGATCTTTTCGGCGCTGGCGCACGGAGCACGGTAATCGCATTAATATAAAAACACTAAATCTCACGGGTACAATAGCGGCTTACTGCTCTCTTTCCAAGCCCCCCCCCCCCGCCTCTTGTTCTTATTCTCTCTTAAGAGATCAGCGCGAAGTGTTCGAGCAATGGCCGCTATAAAGTCTGGCGACTCGCTCTCTTTGCTTTCGGCCGCCCACGCGAGCTCTTTTATCAGGTGCTTAGTGCCCCGGCGATTGCCTTACAGGAATTTACTTTTTTTCGACGGGTTCCTATAGATGGGGGATAGCCTCGTCAGCTTGATTTTGTCCGGGCTGAATGACGCGTGCCGTGAATCGGATGAGTCTCTTACGACTGATTGCCTGTATAACGCGATTACTGGGTTTGGAGTGTAATTATTGTGACTCACGTATGTTCGGGACTCGGTTTATCTTTGAGCATATGTCTCGATGGCGCGTTTCTGTTGTAACAACACGAGACATGTGGTTGCTCTGGGCAAAAGCGAAATTTGTTAAACTGATCTTTTGGCTTGATGGGATGTTTAATTAACGAACGTTTCTAAAGAGTCCATGTCATCAAAGATCAAAAGCATCTGTTATCAACAAATCTGTATGGCCATATCCATCAAAAAAATAGTTATTACAAATTTATACGTCAACTCTCCCATCTCATGCGCTTACAAATATTCGTATCTATTTCCAAAAGCGTAATTCATTTAAACCCTCGCACGCATCGCCCACGTAAATCCAGCGCGTCCCCTCCCCTTATGCCAGCCAAAGCGAAAGAGAGAGCATCAAAGTCGGCGCCTGCGCGCGCACGGACTTAATTCCGACGTATGTATACGGTCCAGTAGTGGCGGACCCTTCGCCCTCTCTCATCCGCACACATGTGTTTATCGATTTCAGGCTCTCTCTCTCTCTCTCTCTCTCTCTCTCTCTCTCTCTCTCTCGGCACAAGCGTTGAGTCACACACGCGCGCCTGTCCAGGCGGTCCTCCCGCAAGCGAACATTTATTAATCGTTCAGCAGGCGCAGCTGCGCGATGATGACGAAGGGAGGAAGGATCGAAAGAGGCTTCTTTGCCAAGTGTTTGGTCGCTAATGCCCTCTGGATGGAGTTCTGTCACCGCTTGAGGGAGGAGGGGGAGGCTGAGAGATCGATTTGTTCGCTTGCTTTCGCGTTGATTTATGAAACGGTGCTCGTGTTTTTTTTTTGCGCTGCTGTAATAGCGTATCTAATGTTTGGTGAACAATGAGCTTTGAAGATTGCGGAGGTGAAGGTTGCGGAGCAGTTGGCAATCGCGTAATAGCAGGTTTTACGGATGTAAGTCGAGTTCGAGGTTGTCGGATGTTTGGTGTGTAACTAGATCAATGGGATGTATAGATAGATTAGAATTTCATTTCGAGTAATGTAACAAAGCCTTGGTTGTTTACTTGTGTTAAATCCAGTTAGAGGTGCAATTAGCTGAGATGGAGCTGGAATCTTCGACAACTATGTTTATTGTCAAGAAGATTCCGAAGATCAGTCGTAGTTACATTAGATACAGTTGTGTACTACTGAAAATTATGCTGGATTCTACATAGATTCCAGATGGAATCCTGTTAAAACCAAAATAATTACAGCAAGGTAGCAATTAAAACATCAAACAGAGCTTCATAAAATTTATTCTAAAATTTAAAACTTAAAGCAGCATCCTCCACCCTTTAAATTACAATTCCCACTAAACTACAAAATACGTATCCACCATCATCGAGGCCAAAACTTTAATTAAAGCCAACTGACACACATCCTCGCTCGGCGAAGCGAAGAAAACCACGGGGCCGTCAGTCCTGTCCGCGAAACGATGAAAGCCAGAGTCGTTCTGCGGTTCGACGCGACAGCCGAATTCGGTATTATAACGCAGCGGCAAAAAAGAAGCGCGCTTTGGCTCTCCCCGGTACACGGCCATTTTTCATTCGGCACGCGCATTCGCTCCAATCGGTACGTCGATGCGGCTGACAGTGAACTCGGATTAATTGACGCCGATCGACTCGTCGTCGTTTATCGACGGCCTCGTAAAACGCCTGTCCCGTGAGCGCGCGAAATTATAGATTTGCCGTATATCACGCTAACAGCGCTGCTTTACGACGCGCTTCTGTTATCAGAATATTGCCGCTTGCGAGGCCGTACGTGCGAGCTGGAATGGTGGGTGTAGGAAGCTATTAGGTTTTCGGGGTTATGCGGGCCCGTAGAGGTGGGACTATCGTTGATGAAAATTCGGGCGAGAGTGGATTTTTTAAGGTTTGTTCTATTGTTTTTGGAGAGAGCTGGTCGGACGTGGTTAGTTAATGCTTTCTGTTCATTATGGTTTTTTGTTATTTGCATTGAATGAGTAGGATTTGAACGTTAACAAGCGATGTTTTCTTAATGAGAATAAAATTTCAAACTGCTTTAATCTATATAATATTCTTATAAACTTGGAGGAATTTACTACTTTGTTTGATAAGGTAAATAATTTTGTTTCGCGAGGAACAAAAGTTTAATTCATCTCCAAAATTTAATGCCGCGCTTTAAACTCTAAAGTGGAAACTTTTTAGCATCTCTCAGGTCTTACTCGGCTTCGAGCTTAATCGAATATTCTGGCACGGTCCTCAAGACGACTGGCCGTCAGCACCACGCTGAATCCCCTTTTGCTCCTCCCCCTCACCCCGTAAGCCGTCAATTGTGCGTCATTTTAATGCGGCGATTTATAAAGAATTCGCCTTCACGAAATTCCCGCGATTCCAATTTCCCTGCGCCGCAAGAAAATATTATATGAAGCTTTCCACGCGTTCGAACGTAAATAGGTACTTCAACGCGCGGAACTCATTACTCTCTCTCTCTCGCTCCTTCTGCCCTTCGTCTTCTCTGCTTCGCACTCGTTTTCTCCATTGCAGCTCTTTCATTCACCTTGAGTTTTGCGATTTAAAATGCGATCGAATAGTAAAATTATTTTTTTTTCGGTATTGATCTACTTTTTGGTTTCTGGATAATAATGTAAAATTTTTGAATATCAGATAGATTAAAAAGAGCTTTCTTTAATTTACTCAAATTTTTCTAGTTTTCTCTAGTAATGAATTCTCTGTACGACCAATTTGAGCAGTTATCACTTAACTATTATAATAATCATCAAAAACATAAATTAATATTTCCTGCAATGATCCAAAAACAGTTTCTGTCTCGTATCCCGCTTTCCGTTCTACTTAACCCAATTCTTTCACCGAAGTAAAATTTCTCCAAATCGAAATGAGTCTGCCTTTTCACTCGAACGAAGCACACGGAACCCAAAATTCTCCCCCCTCCTCCATCGAAACCGTATCGATCCAGCCTCAACCCAAACCCACATTCCGAGCACATACATTTCAACCCCTGAAATTTATGTAATGCACCCCCTTTGTTTTCCTTAATTCCAGCCTCTCCCCCTCCATCTCTCGCTTTTCACTTACTCTTCCTCCGCTCGTCAAGCTCACCCCGGGCCTCGGCTCTCTCCGGCCTCGCTGCAATTTCGCGCCGAAGCCCCCGCGCTAAATCGAAAGCCAAGAGAGAGAGACGGAGATAGGAGAATAAAAGGGTTGCTCACGAGGGAACCCGCTGAACGAATTGCTTCGGAAGGTGAAGAGAGGCGCGGGATCGAGAGGACACGAGCCTGCGGAGCAACGTTATTATACGAGTCAATGCGTGGAATCGTCGCTGGGAATTTGGCATGGTATTAGGAGTCTATGGTGGTGTTTTGAATTTGAAAGTGTATGCGGCGTGGCGAGGAGAAGGTGTCATTCATATTCAGATATTGTTTGAGAATATGCTGAGCGGTTTACGCAGGCTTTTTCTTCTTTCTTTTGTTATTCGAGAATTGAATGACGTGGAATAAACTTATGAATTATTTAGATTTTTCTGATGTTTGTTAAATATAAATAGAGAATGGCGGTAATTGTATATTTTATATCTTGGTACGTTCAGAATGCAAATCGTAATTGGTACTGTGTTAAAGTTTTAAAAAACGGTTTGAAGTAATAGTTATTCAGCCTGAAACATTATTGACATTGACTTTGTCATCTATTTTTTCTGATTTTCGTCGAGGCGAATGGAAAATAAATTTGCTCTGCCGTGCGCTCGATAAAGAGCGACTCGAAAAATGGCGCGCTGCACACATTTTTTGCCAGATAGAAGCTGTTTACTTAACCTGGTTTCTGTAATGTTGTATCGGCTTTACGAATGAAAAATGTAAGCAGAGAAAAGAATGAGATTACGCGCATTAGAAGGGCGCTTTCCCTTTCCGAAAGAAAAAACACGACTTTGAAATATCGTGCGCAGCAGAAATTAATGGTACTATCAATTTGTTTAATAAACTCGGTGAATTTCAGCCACTAATTTACGATCACTTTGGATTATTAATCAACACTTATCTCACCCATAAACAATATTCTTGATTACAGGAAGCATAAAGGCGCAACGCTCGCTCCATGCATAATTCAAACCACCACCAACCGATAAAGAACTGAAACACCCCGAGCGACTCGCTTTTTGACTAGTGCACCCGGCACTTTCGAAAGAAGAAAGCCGTGGCCCTCATTAACGGGCATTGGGCCATAATCACGACTGGGCGAGGAGTCCGCGATAAATAATTTATTAACGCTCCGTTATTACGTAACCTGTCGTGTGCATTACGCGCGAAGCCGCTGCGCACGCGGACGGCGGCGGCGCCGCGGAAACAAAGTATCAGCGCGCGGCGCTATTAAATTAACGGTGCGAGCGAGCGCGCATCAAGATTGAATAATTAATGCGGCTCACGTTGGCTCGCTCCTTTATGACGTGACGTAACGCGCCCCGTGTGGACACGTGCTGCGCTCGAGGGGGAGGTAGCCTGGCCCATGGGGTCAAAGAAGGACGCGGTAATGATTGTCCATCTGGCTTGGTAAATTAAGAAGTATGAAGTTATTGTGTGCGCGAGGGAGTTTGGGTGGGTGTGTAATGAGGGGCAATGGTAGGTATTGATTTTTGAGTTTTGTTTTGTTGTGTTTGATGTTGACTTGGTGGTAAGTAGGTATTTGGAACGGGCGGATGTGTTTGCGGACGGGTTAATGCATGTGTAAACAAACGTAAGCTGATTGAGGTCATAATTTTATGAAGAAAATTATAATAGTATAGCTAAGACTAACAAAAACGATCGTCGAGTTCGTTATATGACCTCTTTTGAGCTGAATGCTTTCTTACGAGGAAATACTAGAAAATACAAAATTAGAGACTTGGGATTGAGATATTTGAATTTACTTTTCGAATCCATAATGTCGCCGCCACATAGATTTTTCTTTGAAGCAAAAACGTATATATTTTTCGACTTACAGCGTATTTTAAATACAATATTTGAAATAATAAAAAAAATGTTCGATGAAGATATTTTTGCCATAATTATTTGGAGGTCTTTTTTCAAACTTTGTATTATGACAGTAAGGTGTGGCTAGAGAACTCCATAAATTTAAAAAAGACAATATTTTTAAAACTTCATCTAATCATAGATTTTTATCGTACGACATATTTAACCTTATCGTTCTAAATTGAGATACTTACAATTATAAGTTCAACATTAATGTACAGAAATAATTGGGCCAAAGTTATTTTATAGATCCTAACATATCATACGTACATAAAATAAAAAAAAGCAATACCTATAAAACTACTATAAAACTCGTCTATAAATACTTAATAAAAGCTTCACTAAAACTTTAAGCCATCCCTCGCGCATCCCTTTAAAACGAGGCACTCTATACACTGTACGGAAAAAGCGCGTGCTCGGTCATAGTCATCAAGCGGGATAACGAGGTAGCGACAAAGCGCGACGCGCACCTGTCTAACAACGGAATTCGTCCAATTACTTGTACATTCAGCCCTCCTGCTGAGCGCGTTTCATCGAACCGTGCTTTTGATTATTACCTGCCTGCAGTCAAATCGAACGACAAATCGAGAGAAATTCATTATAAAGATTTTCGTTTTATGAACAGAATGAACATTTTTATACGAAAACGTCATAAAACGTTAACAATTTGTCTTTAATTTTCCGTTTATATCGTATTTTTTAATATATAATATAAAAGTTAAGGTGAGAGCCAAAAACGTGTATTGCGCGATTTTGACATATTGTTGCATATGTAAGTATCACCTTTTTTCATTTGCACATCAGAATATATTATTTCGATTATTTATATAAAATCCAAAACGGTCTAATACTATCACAACAGCCATCACGACGATTTCTTCAAACATTCAACAATTCTTCCCCAACACCTAGTACCCTAAAACCCAGCCACCAAGAACTCCACAACTACACTCCGATCTTCCAGAAATCGCTCCCGTCTCTCGCGACAAGCGCGCCCTTCTTCCACCCTCACTCCACCTTAGCTCTCGCAATCTGATCGCTTATTCCGCGAGCGCGCGGCATCCGACGTATCCGGCCTCCGCCGACTCAAAGTTTCGCGCGCGCGCGGCGGGCGAGCCGCACGTTTCATCAGCAAGGAGGCAGTCGAGTTTCATAACTAGCTAATCCGGGCCCGCGCGTAATGGAGAGAGATCAGCGCTGAGAGAGCCCGCGTACGTAGATTGGCCCGGCACGTGCCGCGCGCCAAATCCAGCCTGGGCTCTCTTCTGCTCCCGCTGTGTACGTTGCCGGATTAAACGCGGCCCACTGCTGATTCGTGGGTGTGTATATATAGGTGGAATTGCGATGAAAGGCGTTTGACGAGCGGACGGGGGAGGGCTCCGGGCTTTTGATAAGAAGAGCTCTTTTTTCGGTTGGAAAGTTCGTTAAGCCCTGGTGGAGGGGATAGGCTAGTTTAGCTGGAGTTTCGAGCGATTTCGTGCGAGAGTTTGGGAAAAGAGCGATATGAGGGATGAGCGTTCGGGAGAAGTGAAAGTTAATAAACGGCAGGCCTTATTTTCATCGGGAAATTAGGTCGCCGGCGCGGCCGGGTTTAGCGCTTTCCAAGAAGAACCGTAATGAAACCCATGTCTTTATCAGAAATCCCGTATTGGATTAATAAAACGAAGCCCTAAGAGTACATCCAATAAACTTTCGGCATTCGTTACACGTCCCACCTTATCATCACCACCTTCCACTCTATACACCTCAAATCCCATCCATATAATACCAGCTCATCGGCAAATCGAGTGTCGAGCCTCAGCATCGGCCGAAAAAGAGCCGGCAGGCGCGCGCGCAGCCTCTTCTCTCTTTGGCCGGCCGAGGCCGCGAATCGCGCGGGGGCGCGAGCGCTGAGTGGCCGCCGCGCGCGCCGAGGCGGTGCGGCATAGCTTTCTCTCTCTCTCGCGCGCTCTATCTCGCTCTGGCACCTTGCCAGACTCGCGGCTGCAGGCGCGCGCGCTGCGAGCCTGCCGCCCGCAGACTGCATGTAGGTGGAAGAGAGAGAGAGAGAGAGAAAGGAGGACACGCCCGCGCTCGGCGCGCCTGCTCCGAAATCGCCCGTTTAAATGGTCGGAGGCCCGGTGTGGAGTTGAGGCGGTGAGGTCTTTTTTGATGGGGAGAGTGGCTGGTTTTTGGTGTTTTTGGTTTTTTGGGTTGAAGTTTGGCGGAGGGAGGGTTTATTGGGATGAGTTTTGATAAAAGTTATTCGCGGTGTGTTTGTTATTATATTTGTACAATAAGGAAGAGTCAATTGTCTTTATGAGTTTGTGACACTACTATTAGTATAAATATTATCGTAATGCTTCGAAATTTTTGGTTTATTTAATCGAAAATTTGTAGATTTTTAGAAAAATTATCCTACAAACTTTTCAAAATAATTAATGTTATTTTTTATTAATATTTGATTATCATTATTTATTGCCTATGTAAGATTCTGAAATTAATGAAATTGATATGCGACTCTTACTGAGAAAAGATAAACTGTCGTATTTTTCATTTTTCATATATATATTATTTTTTAGGTTAATTAAAAAAGTCATACAAAAAAAATTAATTAAAAAAGATATAAAAATCAATAATTACAACTGCGTATGCCCCTCTTTATAACTTTATTGCGTCTGTAATTGGTATATTTCAGTATCAGCATTAAATTTAATATCTTCAAAACTTTGACCTACATTAGTATATATACTTAAAGCACAAATAATCAACTACTAACGAACAACAACTCTATTCTATCATCCCCCAACCAGAAATACGAAATTACCGACTGCTCACCATAATCCCCCACCGCAAAAAGGAAAAAATCACAAGTAAACTTTCAATATTAAATTAATCATCAATAATTCCCAAAGCCCTCCCCCCTCGCCTAAGCCTCGTAACGGGCTCCATTCTCATCGATAAAACCCTTTGGATCGCCGCGTGCGCCGTCGGGTAGAAAGAGCCTAAGCCCCAAGAAGAGGATTCAAAGGATCAGCGTTTGCATCTACGGAGCGAAGCCGACTAAATAGATTTTCCAGAAAAGGGGACACACGGCCGATTGGATTTCCGCCGTCGGTAATTAGGCGCCGCAGGAAAATCAAGGCCAGCTCGCTCGCGAGGTATTAGAGAGTAATTTCGACGCCGGCACGTTCGCGGACCGTTTCTTTAATTAAAAGGGACGCCGCGGATGAAGCGACAGGTACGGCTGGAGATTTTCTGTGCTCAGTTAGGGTCTGTATTTCGTGGGTTGACGGATTTGATAGAGGTGTTTTAGGGCTTTTGAGGAGGTGTTGAAATGCATTTGGTGTTTGATTGAATGGAGTAAGAAAGTTTCTTTTTTTAAATAAGAGATTTAGAAATGATTGATATTTGATTGGGTGAAAAAACGCGGGTCTTTAACGGACATCTGTTCGGTGAAGAAAAAAAAAATAAATAAATAAACTGGTACACATCAATTTTCGATTATTCAGAGCATCTTGCATTTAAAATATCGTTTGTTGATATTCACGAGCAGGTAAACAGATTCTATTTATTCATATCAGCCGAAAGATTGATTTTGTTCGCGCGGCCAGTATTTTCTCGCTCTTTCTCCAAATGAAAAACTAAACAAACATCGCCCGGCGAAAAAAAAACGATATATTTGCCGCGCAGCTTAATTTCGTCCGCCTCCCAGGGAAAAACAAAATCTCGAAATTAATGCCTCGCTCGCCGACTAAAATAAATACGGGCGCGCTCAGCTTTCACATCGCATCCGAATAAAAATATTTGAATTCCAGCGAGCGACGTCCGAGCGCGCGGAAATTATTGCGAACCCCGCGGCTACGTAATGTTTACAAAGGAGCTCTCGAAAATCGTGATTACATACTTTTGCGCTCGTGATGTTTGCCTCTGGCATATATAGATATATTTTTTTTAATCTCTCCCTCCCTCGCTCTTTCTCGTTCTCTCAGACACACATTCCCTCTTGCTTTTTGCCTTTCCCACAGTCATATCACAGCTACTTCCCTTTTATTAATCAGAGATAAACAGTTATTTTAACCGCGAAATTCAAATGTCCAACTAATCCACTATTCGTCTTTGATGCAGACATCAATACAGAAGCAGAGATTGATGCTTAAAATCTAGCCATTTCATCTTTAATAGTCTCAATCGTTTAGACACAACATCTCGAATTTACATTTTCTCTTTCACCGCTCCCGTCGTCCCGTTCGTCTTTCTCCGCGGAAAATATAATTCCCTCCCCGGCTTTTCCGCTCCGATCCCCTTGGAGCGATTTCGCTCGGCGCCCTGTTTTTAATTTCGCCGAGCGCTACGAGCCAACCTGTTTTGTAAAAGTCTCCTGCAGCAGAAACTTTTTCTTTATCATTATTATCCGCCGCCAGCGCGCGCGCTGAGCTCGAAGTAACGAAAGCAATATTGCCCGGAAGCAATCGGGTTTATTTTCATGGGCTCGCGCTCTGCGAGTTTGCCGTTCGCTCCGAGCTTTTAAGGGAAAGAGAGAGAGAGACAGAGCTGGGAGAGGGCCCCGTGTAATCGCACTTTAGGTTTCCGTAGGACCGTCGGGGGATATTAAGTGGTATTGACTATTGCCGGAGTGTTGCGCCCGAATCTTCTCTATCAGTCTGAGTACACGTAATTTATTTTATTCTTGGAACGTCTGTTTCGCAACTTGGTAATTCAGTGATTAATGCAGGATGATTAATAGAAGAACGAGTTGATGACGTTAAACACGTGAGCAGCTGGATATTATGATCTGTGTATCCGTATCGTTAATGCAAAGTATAACTAATCTAGTAAACCTCGGGCATTTATCATTTCTTCAAACAATCACGCAACGTATTCTTCTTGAGATAATAGTGCCGCACGTGCGCACGAAACATACCAGAATCCCAACATCTTCATAATTCACCCCAAGCATCATAGCGCGTTTAGACAAAGGCATCAGCAGTTTTAAGCGCGTATCAATCATTAACTAGGGCCAAACAAGCCCGAGTCGTTAGCGTCGCCGAGGCCATGATTTACTAATACGCAGCCATGCGCACACTCGCATGCAGAACTTTGCTTTGGGCAACGCATGAAAGTTGGGGAGGATTACGTAAGCCCTTGCCATTAACGCACTTCACCTAATTATGATTTAAAAGTGCCGATAACGTGGCGAGGCAAAAATGGCTCGGCTCATTTTGCGGCACGAAGGGCCAGGAGATGATGGCCTCGTTATTATTATACGGCTTTGCGGTAAATATATTCTCGGCGTATTTCAGCGCAAATTTGGTAGGTTTCGGACGTATTTGCGGATCAAACTTTTGTGGCGCGCGAATATGCCTTTTACGATTCGCTCGTGCGTTCGCTTGTGCCTTTCACGTCTATCTCGTTCGGCCGGTTTAATTTGCTAAATAAAACAGCCGAATGAACGCGCGGTAATACGTATTAAATTTGATTTTTTTTGGCTTTGTGTCGAATTATAGGTTTTTCTTAATTGAGTTATTCAATACTTTCCGCGCGGTTGACCTGGTTTGTCAAATTTGGTCATATTTCAACCTCCACTTCATTTCCATGATTGAATTTAGCGAGTTCATTATTTTTAAATTGTTGCTTCAAGACTGATTAACAAAAATTATTTAAATATTTCAAGTATGCGCTGTAAAATATTCCTGTGACACTGCGTATACTACTCAATTGTCGTAGCGAAGAATTTAATGATTTATAAAATATTGCTCAACCGCATCAAAGGATCAGCAACAATAAAAGGTATTATAAAATTCAAGCTCTAAGAAAATCCACTCGACGGCGAAATCTTTTACAGCGCATGAAAATGCTTTTGGCGCAGCGACTAAAAAGGATAAAAATAGACAAAAGGCATAAGAGACTCACCTCTGCTAGTTCCGTCGGGACCACGAAGGATGGTGCACTCTTCTATTGTACCAAAGGAAGCGAACAACTGACGTACATCGTCTTCTGTCTGTTGCTTGCTGAGCATACCCACGAACAGCTTTCGGTCTGCTCACGGGGTCGACGTCGAAAAAAAGAGAAAAAGAAAAGAAAGCAGAGTTATTGGTTGGGTTGTTTGGTTGGCTTAACGTTCAGCATATAATAATAATAAATATATAAAAATAGTGAGTAAATAAAGTTGACAAAAAAACAAAGACAAAATGAACAAAAAAAATATATATCTGGCGGCTAACACCGAGAACGACAAAGTTACACGGTTACACCACAGCATCCACCATCCTAAGGGGTTATAAAAAGGAGGGTTTGTTGTTAAAAAAATAAAATAAATAAACAAGAAAGAAATATTTTAAAATAATTATGATGATAATAATAATAAATAAGTACGTAATAGTCTGTCGGACACGCGCATGCCCGAGCGGCAGTGTGCACAATATTCCGCCAACATTACGTCCAAAAAGTGTATTTATGTATATATGCAAACAGATCTATATACATATATACATATATACACAGATCCAACACCATAAACGGGGCTGCGCGTTCGTTTTTGGCTATAACTTTAAATCAGGTAAAAACAATCGGAATGAATTATAACAAAGAATAAAGGGCAAATTAAATAATTAAAATACATTAACATAAATAACACAAGAAACTAAAAGGATGACAATGATGACGAGAAAACAAGAGAAAAACAGTTAACATAAATGGAAAGAAAAAATAATAATGAGAATTGCAAGAACAGTCATGAATAACCAAGCAGTCAATCAATCAATGACAAACCTACGGCCTAAGCCACAACCCGAAGAGAGAACATAATATAATGGTGTGTGAGAGAGAACGGGAACACGCGTTTACCGGGCGGGACGATAAGCGACTCACTACTAATATAAATGTGTGCCGAGACCCCGCCGCCGCCGCCGGAACATCTATCACTCGCCCTGATGACGTTTTCATTTTTCCTCGTTCTCTTTTTTTTTTCTGCATTTTTAATAGACGCGTCTTTATTGTTGCCAAATCAAACTGTTGTACTGGGTTTATTTTACTGGCATATTGTTTTGTTAGTTCTTTTTCTGTTGACTAATTGTTTGTTACAATCTAATTTTATTTAATTGACGTCTGAATGTATTTAAAACAAAGGTTATTTTTATTTATTGTTTAAATGATCCAAAAAAATGTAACCAAGTACAAAGTTTTTCGTCTTTACTAAGTAAAACAACCGATAAATAAATTTCAGATCATCTCTTCGAATTTGGTATCATCAGTGATAGAAGGTGACAGCGGTGAGAGCTCGGCGCGGTGCTGAGAGGCGACATTTCTTGGGGTTCATCACACGCCAGTTAATATACGTGACAGCGATGCTTATTAAAATAAATTATACTGCACTGCAGTTATTTCTAATGCGCAATATTTTTTTGTTCGGAGAATCTGTCAAGACGAGCGAATTGCCTTGAAGATTCTCATCATTCGTACGACGTTAAAAGAGCGATAATATTGATCTAAGAATAAGTGATGGAACGATTTTAAAAATTTTAAAAATCAATTTCATTTACAAATTTAGTTTTACTGTGTTAATTAAAAAAATTTGCTCTTTAGTCGTCGACAAATGCTGTTTTTATCTCGTTAAATTTTGTCTGATAGGCCTGATTGGGTTGTTGATTTTTCCTTTATAAATTTTGCATTTTAAACCAATTGGTACTTATAAAGTACGTGCCGCTATTTGAGTTCGACGGAATTGATCTGTCGAAACTTGAAATTTTGTTGTTCTTTACGTCGCAGAGTATTTGGTTAATACATCGAGCGAGAGCTTCTTAGAAATATCTGCACTGGATTATCACAATATATAATAATAATAAATATATATAAACAATGGTATTACGACTATGAATTTTAATTAATCTTAAAATTGACGATATCAATGTTAGTGTGTTAGTGTGTGAATGTGTAAATGTGCGACAGTGATGATGAGTGTGTGAGGTCACTATGTATGAGGATGATGTCATAAGAGTCGGCAAAGGATAATATGTAACTTGAAAAATAATAACAAAGTCACGAGTCTAGGTACAGATATAAGGTTATGTATATAATAATATATATATGTATAACTCACATTATAATTAGAATAAAAAATATATATTTACAAAGGTGATATATATATAAAAACACATCGATAACGAACGAGACAATACATCCAACGAGCGAGCCGCTATATGGTCACAGCTTTATAATAAAGAGCAGAAATGGTAATTGTATGGGTGAAGGCTGAGGTTTAATTTGTGTGTAGTTGCTGCTTGAGGATTTTGGATCTGGATTAAATGAATCTATTCTAAAAAAAATTAAGTGATCAAGAACAAATTATCTTGCAAAATTTCTTAACCCTTTGAGGCATCTGTAAAATGCTTGGCTGTAATAATTTTAGGAAAAATATCAAAATTTAAAAATATGAGTTTAGCTTGTAATAAAAAGTCAAAGCAGAATGTAATTCAAAATGTAGATGTTAAAATCTTTACCTACCTATCAAACAATTTTATCAATTCACTGGGAAATATGGTAGATATTTAAAAAGAGAAAAAAAAAACAAAAAATATAATATGCCATAAAGGGTTAAACTATTTAAAGAACGACATCTAGTGAAAATCTATGGCAGTCCGAAAAGAAAAAGACTAATGCAAGTTCGCACAAAAAATACGTAATCAATATGTACGTAAAAAAGGAAAAAGCTTCATCTTTTCTATGCAAAAAAGTAAAATTCTACTCAGTCCTTGGATACCTTGAAAAGTTATATCATCGATTCAGAAATGAGCGCGCGGAGCGAGGGACGAAGGAGAGGAAGCAAAGTGTTATTTTTTTCTGGACACTGGGATATATACATAGTAACAGCGAGCAGCAATAGGGAAAAAACTTTGCCAGCGAAGTGTGTTTTGGTGTGGTATAGAAATGAGTGAGAGCCGGATCGTCACAGCGGTGAGATGAGAGAGAGAGTCTTGTTCTCTCTCCTTCTTATTCTCTCGCTGTTCACTCCCTCCGAGAGTTCGATGGTCGTGTGTGTGGTTTACGTCGTCTGGCTGATTGTTAACGGAAAGAAAGTTGTCGGAGAGTGGAGAGAAAAGAAGGTACATGTCGTCGCTAATTTGTTATTTTTGGCTTGCTTTCGTTTCTGAATCTGTCTATTATAGATTTTTTGCGGCTCTCTCTCGTGATGTGATGGAGGGAGGTATAGAGTAATACAAGGAAGCTCTAGCTATCTCCTGGAAGTCGAAGTTACCTTCGTAGCGGCCGCCACCGGTGCCTCCTACTTCCAGAAGATGGCACTGGCGCTCCCGTCGTCCATCATGCACTCTGTAATACAGAACAGAAAAAACAAAGAGAAATGTATAGGCGTGGCCTCGTTATAAGCATTATTTTGCTCGACTAGAAATAGAGAGCGGAACATATTTTTTTTCGCTTCCTCTTTATTATTATATATTTTTTTTCTTTGCTCGCTGTTTTCGTAGACCGCAAAATGGCATGAGAGGATAAAATAGTAAGTACGTGCTCGTCACTCTTTGGTTGAGCGATATGTATACGGTCCCTCGTTTTGGGTACTCTCGTGAGAGTTTTCGTGCGAAAGCCCCATTATTACATCAGGCCGCGCTAAGAAATGAAAGGGGCCAAAGTATAAAGTGGTCGCCCACCTTGTTTGTCGTATATATATGGTAAAATGGAGCACGACTGAGTTGATAAGGCTTGACAGTGCAGGATATTTCTCTCGGTTTATGTACGCGTCTTCTTTCTATGCAGCGTTATTTTTCTTTTTTTAAGCAGTGCTTTTTAATCTCATTTCTTATGAGCGTTACGCGTATTTTGGGAAGCAGAAGAAAATGAAAAATTTTATTTATACACGTACAGCAATGATTATCAATTATTTTTTGATCATCAATTTGACAAATCTAAAAAGATTACCAAAAATGTCACTTTGCAAAGTCTACAAGGTAAATCTTATTACTATAAATTTAACAAAATTAGAAATCGCGGTACTAAGCAAGCGCCGTTGAAAATCAGTTACCCCGTAACAAGCACGTTAACCGCGTTATCCCTAGCCAATTTCAATCCACCGAATCACGACAAAAACCCAGCGAAGTACTAAAAATGGCAAAACGAAGAATAACTTCGTAAGCCCAACCCTCCCTCACTCGCGTCGCCATTAGCATAAAGTAATAATTGCCACCCAGAATTCCAGCGATTTTAATCCCCCGGGCAAAAAAGAATCGATGCATAAATCACTCTTGCGATAGTGTGAGCGAGGACTCGAAAGAGACGAGAGCCAAGAGTCGCAACAATCGACTCCGCGAAACGAACTTGACTCGCTCATTAATATTAACGACTCCTTTCTGCTTTCCGAAATGTTGCGCACGCTGATCTAAAATCCGAGAGCCACGCGCGCATGCGCGTCCTTTAGCCGGCCTCGCAGCGCACCGCCCTCCCACGCTGCGAGTTAATTAAACGACCCGCGGAGAGGGGGATAAAAAGGCGGGGAAACTTTTAGCGCGGTAATTAAAAACCTTGTCAACGCCGCTCGCGGGCTCAATGACGCGCAAGCGCTCGCTCTCTCGCCCAGCGCCGGGGCACATTTAAGGATTTGTTTCGGGGAAATTAGATCCCCCGAGTGGAGCTGCACAGGGCTCTGGTCTTGTGGCTTGTACCGCGCGTTCTTATTTCTTCGTTGGACTCTCTCTCTCAGTATCCGTTTTTTTTTTTTTTTATGAGCGAAGTAGGGATGAACTGTCTGGGTTTTTGAAGTTACGTTTTTCAGGTTTGGGTGTTGAAGTAGCATTTGAAAATCTTGCAAATCTCGTGATGAAGTGTATCCAATCTCTCGGCGTACGGCTGCGAATGAGCTATCTGTTTGCGACTCCTTTCTCATTTCTTGAAGATATGAGTCGCCGTAAGCTGACAGTAAGTGCCAGTCATTTCTGATACGAATGGCTGGATGCATTGGAGAATGGCTCTGAAATTCATCGCGGAAGAAGGAAAATTCGCGGACGTGGGATTAATTTCGATCGCATGGGAAATATCGTAAATTGCCGGATAAATTTTACGAGCCAGATCGCAGATTTATCTTGAGAGCCTATAAAAAAGCCAGAGATCCTTGCCGCGTTAATATAGCTGGCAGCGCGCGAGGCTTTGACTTTTCCATTTTCCTCGACCCCCCGCGTCTTTACTTTTCATAAAGCTTGATTCCCGACCCTCCTGTGGTCGAAAAGTTGGACCTTCCTCAGGCGCAAACTGCTAACGCGCCTTTAGGGTCTATATCGCCGGCAACGCGCGAAGAAAAAAGAAATTCACTCTCGGGAAATTATGTGTCAGGGTAGAGCAAAGTTTTTCTTCTTTTTTGTTCTGGCGGCCCTTGCCACGTATACACGGGGCACTCGGTGAAAGGCGAATGGAAGAAAAGACGATGACGACGGCGCTGCTGTGGGATTTGATTTTGAAGCACGCGAGTCCGGTTTCGATGGCTAGTGACATCCAAATGGATCGAGTTTTCGAGCTCTCCGCCCCTCGATGGCTAGCAAAATGGCTTATTCACTTTGATGTTATACTTTCTTTGTGTCTTGTTACGGTAGTCGGCTCTCGCCCTTTTATTTAGCCGTTATGAAGATAAATGTAGGAAGTTTTTATGTTGGCATCCCTTGGCTAAGTAGTTTATCGCATTTTCGCGCTTTTAGAGGCCTTTTAGTTGACCAAGTAAATTAGCAGGTGTCCTTTTGCCACATTGTCCGAGAAGCTAACTTGCCGCCTTCTTGCCTGCTTTTCGTGATTCACGAGGTGTTATTTCCATTAAGAGTGATACATCTTATTGATAGTAGTTTTGACTATACTCTTATTTTCTTTTTTATATCCATACTCAAAGCTAATGTTGAGCTAACAAAAAAATACCATTAGATCTTCAAACCTGTAATTCCAGTCCCACATCAAGCCTCTTTTCCGTAAAAGAAACGCACACGGAAAAATATCGCAATAACGCCGCTGCTTATCGCGCGTTATAAACTTCCCCGTGCGCTCATGCTCGCGGCTTATCAAAGAACTTCATTTATTTGCTAAGACGACGTTGAATTTCTTGCGGCGGGGTGCACTTATCTCTTGGAAAAATGAGCGCCTTCGTATCTGCAGCAATTCCGGCCTGTATTTTAAGCAGCTTGCGCGTCCGCCGCTATTTCGAATTACAAGTCACTTCTCTTTTTCCCTCTCTCTTTCTCCTTCTCCATGCCGAGGCATTTTGAATTTTTGATTTCCCGCTGCTTCTACCTCAGCCTCGCTTGCCATGAATTTTTGAGATACGCCAAAAGGCGCGCGCGCGCGGCGCTGCCCCATTTTTGAGCGTGCTGAATAATTCAAGCCCTCTCTTTCTGTCTGAGCAAACGCGGCCTGGAGAGCTGTTGTATATAAGAAAGCGCGCGCGGCGCTATCTCCACCCTCGGACAATTTCCCGCTTCCCTCTTGTATTTATCACGAGCATTGGCAAAGTCGCGCCCGGCAAAAAAGCAGCTGTATCGAGGAAACGACGTCCTCGGCGCGAGTAGTCCGCTGCTATTCGGGAAGATCGAAACTTATCTACTTGGGCCGATTTAGCCCTCGCCTTATCCCAGCCGCGAGTGCGCCCGGGAGTTTGTCCAACTTCGCTTTTCAAATCTAGGCGGGAAAGTTAATGCCGGGGCGCGAGTTCGAGTCCGCGATCTTCCGCCAGAACTGGGGATTTTAACGGAAGGTGCGCGCCGAGTGCTATCTCCGCTTTTATCGCCGGCGGTCGAAACTCGCCGAAGGGAGTTCCGCAATCTCTCTCCGGGATGTTTTAATTCGTCGGCGGTGCTAGAGATTAGCGGAAACTTTCCTCGATATACGTATGACGCCGGCGTGTTTACAAGCGGTGTTTGCGATGCGTCGCAGTTTTTCACGCCGTGTTACTCTGGCGCGAATTAAAAGATAGGTCCTCGCGCAAAGGGGATTTGATAAATTCGAAATAATATGGAAATGCGGGGGAACGGCTGAGCGGAACGTCAGGCCGAACGAGGACTAATTTACATCGAAATACACGGGCCGCTGGCTCATCGATTATGCGGCTTTTGTACTTTAAATTAACTTGATTTACAAGTTAAGCGGAAAGAGAGGAATGCCCGGAGCCCTCCTCTTTCGCTCTCGGACAAATCCGTCCATTGTGCCGATAGAGCGGCGGACTTAAGCTCGCGATCAGCGCGCGAGTTCCGAAGTAACTTCATAAAGCCCGGGCTATTGATTATTTCAGATTACGGGCTCTCTTCCCCCCGCCCCGGAGTTTTTCTTCTCCTCGGCTGCCTCCGGGGGATTAAAGTGTCGGAATATTTTTTATCGTCCCTTAAAAGGAGCCGGCGCCCCCAGGATCTCTCTCAGTCCCTTATAAGCAGTTGTAATTAATCGAGCGATTCGTCGGCCAGAAGTTATGATTAAAAAAGAGCGTCGCGTGGCAATTAAAATTTGATCTATCCTTTGTAGCGCGCTAATAGGACATTACCTAGCGGCTGTAAGACGAGAGCCGGAGGATATCCGTGAACGATGTAATTAAGCCCAGCGGAGACACCGAGCCAAGGCTCGGTCATTAACGCGCGAAAAAGCGCCTCGATTCGACCGAACAATGAGCCTGGCTATAGCCTCGCTCACTCCAGAGCTGCTGCTGCTGCTGGCTCTGAAAGACGCTTGTGCGCCTGAAAGGTGGGAGGATCTCGCTGTTATACCCTTTTTGCTTGCTGCCAAGAGTTCTTTTAGCAATTTAGCACTGTCAGGGCGCAGGCTCGATGGTGCATTAACCGTCATATCCACGTGATGGCTTTTCCAGGGTTACTCGAGAAGTGGCTCTGTGTGTACCGAGACGAGCTTCCCTTTTTTTTTCTTTAGGGACGCCGTGTTTGCAGTTGAGGGGAAGAACCGAGTTGCCGATATAGAAATGGTTTTTGCCCTTCTCTTCTGGGTTTTTTAGATCGGTTTGATAGTGCTGTTTTACGTAGCTTCAGAAGAAATAGAAATAGTGGAATTTTAGAGTTGCTTTTTCAACACTTTTAGAAAAGCATATTTAAAATAATGCAACGAATAATGCAAGTCAACTTTACAGATCGTCCAAAGGATCCAGCCTAAAAGCCGCTCCGGGCCATGAAATGAGGAAGAAGCGCAGGTAAATGACAGTGACACTTTGGCTCAAGCCCGTAATAGTAGCTGAATGAGCCAGCTCGCGTGAGCGCAGAGAGAAAGAGAGAGTGGAGCTTCCCGAGTCGACATAATTGGACTCGGCGGAGGCAGATTTTACGTATTCCGCAGGAGGCCGGGGGCTTGGCGAATGGATTCCGGATCGCTCCCGCTCGTTTTGCATTGTCAGTCGACAGGCAGCCAGAGAGTAGAAGGGCCTAGGCCAAAGTGGCGCGGGGCTTTATGCGACGATGTTGCCGAAGTTCAGTAACCCCCCCCTGCGAGCGCTCATCTGATTGAACCCCGGCTCGTCCTGGGGATACATCATCTACATAGGTATACACGCGAGAAGAAGGAGGTGGAGGAGGCAGTTGCACACTGCGCGCGGATGCAGGAGTGATCCGCGCGTGCGCGTCAAGGCAACGGCTTTGTGGACCGGAGATTACAATGGCATCTCCTCCAGATTAGCATATGAATTACGGCTCTCTCTCTCTCACTCACTCCCCTAACTCGCTCTTCCCCCCTGCCGGAGCAGCAGGAGCGAGTTCTCTCTTCACCCTACATGCTGCGGCTAGGCTTTAGCCTCGGAGAGTAAGTGCCATCTGCCTTTGCCCGAGCGGTCTTGAGAGATCGAGCAAGAGTTATGCGGGCTTTGCCGGCTGAAGAGAGGACCTTGAGAAGAAGAAGAAGAAGATAGCTCAAGATATCGTGCGGCCGGAGGTAATAATGCGCGAGACGTTCGATGCCATGCGGGCGCTCCGGAATCTTCGCTTTTTATCTCCATTGTGTATCGAGGCCCCGTCTCCTTTTTATCCCGTGGACGGCGATGTGT
>JAPYZB010000456.1:0-20743 GCA_030522745.1 Eupelmus kiefferi | reverse complement strand
AATAAATTTAAATAAGTAGGAGCATTTAAGTTTATGTAAAAAAAATAAATAAATAAAATGTACATACTATAATACTAATAAACGGAATAAAACAATTTCCCCGTAAAAAAATGTTGGCCGTTCTAGCAATATATTCAGAATTTTTTTAAGAATGATTTTTTTAAAATATCATAAGCATATAAAGGTCTGCACAAAAACTTCGTGGCTAGTTTAAACCTTTTTAAATAAAATACTAAGTACAATTTAAATGTAAATGACTTTACAAACTTTTTTTTCAAAATAATTTAAAAATACTTATAGAAAGTGAATATTTAGCATAAAAACACGTATAGCAGATATCACAGGTAATCTCAATTTGAGAATCTTACAAAAAAGATAGAACTTGCGATAGTTCGTAAACAAAGCGGCACACTAGATGCCCATGTTTGGGAAATGAAACTACCTATGCAGAATATGAATATTCAAATAGTAAAACGTTAAAATTAAAGAATTTGTAAACTGACGGTTTACGAATGTTTTCGCCACATTTATCTTTTAGTTATACATGTATAGATCATTAACAAAAAGTACTTTTAAAACATAACTGAAAATAATGTTTTTAAACAAAATTTATTCTATGATATAATATGCAAAAAGTGACACTTTATGCGTTTTGCAAATTTTTGTAAGTGCAATTTTTAATACTAACATTATAATAGCCGTTTTCGAACCAAGTACAAAAAAGTTAGTTCTCGCATAAAGACGAATTTACCGCCTTTCTGCAGACATTCCATTAACTTTTTTCATAAGGACCTTCCAGAATTTCTTCTACAACGAGTAGATAAAAAGTGTTTTTCTGATATAGTAGAAACTTTAAGAACTGATGAAAATTTTCAACGTAATAAAGATAAGATTATTTGAAATATGTAACTATATTAATTGAAAAAACCGCTGTTTGGCCAGTCGAAAGAGACTGAGATAAAAGAGACGTGGAAAGTGGGGGAATACCCATATTATAGCTGGCAAGTCTACAGTATATCGTTCTCTCTCCTGACAGTCCCGACGAACTTGAATCACGCCCAAGACTTGAAACTTTTTACCCGTCTGTTGATATTCACTTATAATTCTAGACAACACCGAACAGAAATGTAAGAAAAAGAGAATTTTAAGATACTTTTTTCAGCTCGCTTATTTATCTATCGCTAATCTTTCTACTATATTCATAGAATAATATTCAGTCTCTGAATCTTAGTATCAATATAAATCAGCCTTGTAGTGTAAAAACGAAATAGATGTGAAAGTAGCGACATCTTACTGAAACACGTATAAAATACGATCAAAAGTTACTGTAGTATAAGTACTTTCCTGTTATTGTCATCTTTGAAGTGTTTGATTCAAGTGCATATATGGCTGATTGTCATAAAAAAGTGGTTTTTATGACTCTAAAAAATAAGTCTAAGTCTAAGTTAATAACTTGCGCACCAATTAATTGTAATTTATTAGGAAATGACCGCAGATGCTATTAAAATTACTTGGTGTACAAATTATTGAGAAAATTTATAAATTTAATTAAAAATTTATAAATAAAATAAAAATAAAATAAAAAATTCTAAGATAACGACGCGGTAATAAAATTTTACTCCCGACTCAACTGGAATATCTACTTTTCTGCGTTGAAAAGCGAGCGAAATGTTGAATATTTCTCCAGAAAACGTCATTTTTGCATAAGAGGGATGTAAAGACTTTACGTCCCGCAAAAGAGGGATGTAAAGTCTTTACGTCCCGCAAAATTAAAATGCTACAAATTTTCACATATATTGTGAAATAAATTTCATTACCAATGTTTTAAATTAATATTTTCAATTTTTTTTATTACAAAATTATTTATGATATATACTTACTTATATATGTAAATGTTACGTTTGCAAAGTGTAAAGCAAAGCATATAAATGCCCTATCCTAACGTGTCAAAAACATTGAGTAAGATGTTTGAAAAAACTGCCGTCAAGTGGTGCCACTATTCGTACCGCGGTATATTTAAAAATCGATTTTTTCGATAAGCCCACTTTTTAAAACAAAAAAAAAAATTGTCACGGTTAAGTCGGGAGTAAAGCACTCTATGTAACGCGGGAGTAAAGTCGATTCCTTCCTAGGGTGATTACTGACATCGCTTCGCTCGGGCACAAATTCACCCCCGGGAGTAATCTACGACTTTACTCCCTTGTTGCATAATGTACTATTCCACCTTCAGGGTGTACTGTGATGTAAATTGTGTTTAATAATAATTAGCTATATTTGTCTTAATTAATATTAAAAATTATTTTTTTCAGCTAGAATCCTTTAAAAAGGCGCTTCTTGTGACTGAGACTGCTTCAAGATAATAAATAATTTAATTTATTAAGTACTTATATTGTTACGCTTATTTTTGCGATGTCAGAAGATTCATATTTAATTTACAATGATTGTAATGCGAGAAAAGTTTTTGATAATTTAAGACTGTCAGTATTCCGTGATAAAGGTTGCATACCCAGAGAGAGATCAAACTCTACGAAAATCGAAATGCGCAATGAAAATGACTACAATTTTCGGTGGAGACTGTCATTATTGCATGAGTTTAACCCTTCGAAGTATAGACATTGGTTTACTGCGGAGTTTAGGCTCTTAAATTATGTGTGCCACAGTGATACTGAGGTTTATGCACAAATGAGATTATTTATTGAAAAATATGGAACTCTTGATATTATTCCAACGACAAAAATAGACGTTATGAATTGTTCATTACCTATCATAAAGAATAGCAATAGAAGAGAGTGTCACCTACTTGAAACGCAAAAAGATATCCCTTACGAATTTGAAGTTCATATTATACAAAAAATTGTGCCTGATTCACCTATTCTGAAACTAACTGACGATTTGGCAGCGCTTTTAGCAGATGGATCTTCAGGAGATATCGCATTCGTCTTCGAGGAGAAAGAAATCAAAGCACACAAATTAATTCTATCGGCAAGAAATCAAGTGTTCGCCAAGATGTTTGCTAGCGATATGGTAGAGAAAAAGAGCAACAAAATTGAAATTAAAGATATTGCTTCCGATATTTTTCACGAACTTTTACATTTCATTTATACGGGAAAAATATCGATATCAGATATTGAAAAATTGACGGAGCTTTTATTTGCGGCAGATAAATATAACATCAGCGATCTCAAAAGCCTATGCGAACAAAGTATACTGAAAAACCTGAGTGTTGATAACGCGACGGATGTACTCATTGCTGCACACAAATTGAGCTTGGAAAACTTTAAAATTAAAATAATGAATTTTATATTTGCTAATAAAAGCAAAATAATAGAGACCGATGGATATAAGAATCTTGTTAAATCACATTTTTACTTAGTTGATGAGATGTTTCAAAAAATTGGACCCTGATATATTTTTTATAACATGAACGTTTAATACGTTTTTTTTGCAATACAAATGTTGAGCATCTATTTGAAAAAAAAAAAAAAAAAAAAAAAAAAAAAAAAAAAAAAAAAAAAAAAAAAAAAACAGATTCTGATACCTGTAAACATTGTCAATCATAAAATTCAGCACACCCCAACAGATTATCCTAAATTTACTCAAGAAATAAAACAGTTATGTTCTCCAACGAAACGAAGAAAATTTTATGCAAAGAGAAATTTCTAAAGTTTAATTAAATAAAACACAAGCTTGTACCAAGGAGCATTTTTTTTATACTTAAAGTATTTTCAAAGAAATATTTTTTTTAATTAAAAATGTATAACTAATAACTTTTTTTTTAATAAATATTTTATTTAATAAAACTATTATAATTCTTTTAAATCAAAAATCCAAAAAATAGAAACATATTTGCCTTGCATGTATTCTCGAAATGTTTATTAATTTCTATATAATAAGCTTATACTTATATTTAGTAGAAATGCATAATGAAGAAAAAAGGAATTTTTTAGTTTTTAGAATAAAAACTAAACTATGAATTTTTAATAGAATGTATATAAAATATGTTTTATTTAACTATAGTATACAATGTAATCTTACATGACAACATTATATATGTATTGTTGTTCACATACAATTTTCATATGAAAAATTCTTATACAAAACATATATTACACGAGATGGAATTCATTTAATAATACTGTATATGGAGTCTCTGATACTAAAACATGGCAATCAGGAATTCTTAATTTACAATATTGTGAGCAATTTTAAACCTATAAAAAATTATTTCTATGGTGATTCAGAATAATATCTTTAGACCTTTTATTTTTAAAAAAAATTTCACATTTGTTAAGGTAATTTTCAAATTGAACAGCTCTTGAAAAAACAATTTAATGGGATAAAACCGTATGAAGATCTGGATGAAATTATTTTTATATTTGAGAATGCTTTTGAAAAATTGCGAACGCTAAACTAGTGAAACTACTCCAGTATCAAATTTTATCTGTGCACCACTAGATCGCAGAGAGAAACGAATATAAACATTAAAATTTTCATTTATGTCAAATATGGCACTTACGTTAATATTCAGAATCACCAAACATTATGCTATTATCATTATATTATTATTTTACACATATTTTAATTGCTAATTCAAATCTCTTATTAAATTTATTTCGTGATTGGTCAAAGTCAATGAATTATAAAAGTCCGTTTTCATTAAAAATTAGAAATATTGACATTTTAATATTTAACAATAGTTAAAGTAAAGTAAAGTTCAATAACATACTAGAGTCAAATATAGATGTAAAATAATCTATTTAAAGTAGTTATTATCTAAATTTAAAAATTTTCAAAGTTATATACAATGTTTTTCTGCTAAATATAGATTTTATAATACAATGTAAGGACTCCAAAATAAAATAACTTTTATTGATTTTACTATGATTAATGAATTTCAAAATTGTAAAGGTTATTCCTGCAAATAAAGATTAATTTTATTTAAAATTTTGTTGGATGTTGAATACTTTTAAGTTTTGGTAATAACTACTTTAACATGCTAGTTTTTCAAAAAGAATTTTAAATTCTAGAATGACCCATGCATAACTGCATTAATGATTCGTCTTTACGCCCATATTACTTAGCGTGAATACTTCGTAGTCTACTACTGAAAAGTAGTAATCTCCCATGAGTATCGAGTTTGAAGCGTGCTCTCCGTCATAACTATGTGGCAAGTTGCTGTAACTCTCCATATTGATATTACAATTACTAGAAATCAGAAGATCGGCTCCGGCTCCGAAAATAGGTCCAATATCTGGATGATAACAGATGGCGAAAGGCTTTTTCACCACATCGTATTTTGTCGGAGGTACGTCCTGATTGTTAATCAGAGTGAAGAGAAAAGCCTTGTCAGATGGACTGTAATGATGGCCTTTAGCACTTGTTTTCCCCCAGGGTATATCGCTGAAACCTCCACAAATTTCTCCTCGCGTTCCTATTAAAATATTGAAAAATAGTTTTTTTAATTGAAATGCGTATATTAGAACGAGCTTTACGTCTCGCATGAGCGCTAAAGTCCACACGAGATTGAAATCATTTTCTTGCACTTATATCAAAAACAACTATTTTAAAAATTATTGAAATTAACTTTGCCCATGGTAATATAAGATTCATTTACGTTTTTTAAGCATTAAATTATGATTTATTTTAAACGATTTTATATCGATTCTAATTGCGAAAATTGATGAAAATGATCATTAATAATAAAATACAGTTTACAAAGTTGTGTAGTTAGTTCCAGTAAAACTGTCAAGCTTTTTTTAAAGATTTAAATTTAAAATCAGAAATACTAAAAGTATTAAATTCCAATTAAGTTGAAACATGAGTGTAACATTAGCCAATCTCTGTTCGTATTTTATATTAATTTGAACAGAATTAAATTTTTATAAAAATCTAAGAAAATTAAAAAAAAATTCAATTTTTGCTGTCCAAATTATTAATAAACTAAAGGCTTGACAAAAAACTACGTTTTCGCATACTAGGTACAATCTATAATAAATATAGCTTGTACACGCGCGAAAAAAACGTATATGCATAAGTATAAATATATCATAATCTGAAAGAAAAACTATACTTATTGTATTAGAAGTTTGAAAAACATAACAATTTATCAAATCTAAATGTAACAAATATTGCTGACACAACGTTTGTTTTTAGAGATTTAAAATTTTAAATAAATAATACTTTTAAAAAATCATTATTTTGCTAGTGTTCAGAAATCAAATTATAAAAACTTATTTTTTACCATTAATTCTTGTAGAATTTTTTTTTTTATCAAAAGAAAGAAAAAATTTATTTTTGAAAACGCTACAATTTTTATATTATAAGTTTTTCTACATTCAAAAGATTTTCCATAACTTTACTAAGAAAATTGATTTTTAATAATATTTGAACGTATATTATATCCCCAGTATAAAAGTAAAACAGAAATTAAGATTGTCATTTAGCAAGACGAGAAATCTCTAAAAATTCCAGCAATGCCTGTCGAGAAATTTTCGAAAAAATGCATAAATATCATTTTATGCAATGATGAAAACATAAGTCACTCCCTTATAGGCCGTGCCTCATAACGAAGCGGCTTATAACTCTCTTAATTCACAAAAAATTATCCCCTCACCCAATGCAATAACATAAGTAGGCGCCGCTCCGTCGCAGTGTCGATGGAAGGCTGAAGCAGCATAGCCGTGACTGGACGCACGGTAGATAAGGCGCCAAGATTGCTTAGGTACACCGAACCATTGATTCAATAGTCGCTGAAAGCCCATTTTATCCTTGCTGAGAATCTGAGAACCTGGGAATAAAAATGGGCCAATACGCGGCTGTAGACGCTTGTCCGAGCATATGTCGGCATGCTTGTTAGGCAGAGCTGCATACCTACGAATATTTTTAAAATGGTATTTAATTGAATAATCTAATAAGCAAACGACATCTTAGCATTCGAAAAATCGGTAATACCTGCCTACCTGTACCTCTCCAGAGACAGTTCAATTGGGACAGCACCTGTGGGTTCCACCTCTTCAGCAAAGACCTGACTGTCAATCAAAAGGAGTCTCACATGATTTATCACTCCAGCTAAGTGTTGACAGACTCTGGCTCTCTCTTCTTCTGTCCAGTGTTGAGTGGGTTGAGTTACCCCTGCTTGGTATTTGGCCCAATTCAGCACTGCTCTCCAAACGTCCTCCTCCTCCAAGCCAAGATAATCTGAGGAAATGAGCTTGATTACTGCATCTTTTGGTAGATTGCAAAAGGCATTAGTTTTGACAGTGTCTACAGCATTCTCTCCTATGTAGGCAAAGCATCGTTCTATGAATGATGAGCATGCTCCTTTGCCACCTAAAACTCGTTCCTGTGCATCAAGGGCAGCACTGAGAAGTGTACAAGCATTGCCGGGACTCAGAGTTACAGATACATGTTCCTCACAGCTTCTCCATAGCTCTTCTACACCTAGTTCTTGTGCCAGACCTAGCATTTCAAAAATTCCGCTATCTTGCAGCATTATTTTACCAGTGTATATATAATGAATAAATTGCCTGAAGGTTTCCGGATGGGCATGAGGCATTCTAATGGGAGCTGGATTTCCAGTTGTGCCAATTCGCTTTCCAGTAGTGAAGTTCTTGCACCTGGCTTGCATGATTATTTTATGTGCATAAATGGGTGTCTCTTCTCTGCCAAGAAGAAAAACTATGTCCGCAGAGTCTTTGTCCTCTGATAGCCTTGCTAAATCTTCTAGAAGCCTTATGACACCAGCTAAATTAGCTTCACCTGGCATAACTACTGCACTTGTAGATGAACCTACTGCTACTGCTCTCGTTCCCATGATTCAGATTTACTGATGTAAAAAAATAATTGTTGAACAATTAATTATTTATGTACGATGACATCAAAAACAGAATTAATTTAAAATAAACAGATAAAAAATATAAATTCAAAGAATTATAGGTATTGCATTAATGATTGCTAAAATAATTTATAATATTCTTATTTTTGTATATAAATAAGTTAAATAAAATTAAAATACAATTTATAATTTAAAAAAATTTGAATGTTTAAATACGTGATTATAATATCTTTTAAAATTAATAAAATGTATTAACTCACCCAAATCACAACTAGTATAGTTAAGAAAAACAACTGCTTTTATTCATCAAATTTTTTAATAATATACAAATTTAACTGATAAATCTTCGTAAATCCCATGAAAAATATCTTGATAATAATGTAAAACTAGAAATTGTAAACTTGAGCGTCGAAGCGGCGCAGACTCATGATGATGGGGGAACAGGTTATGGCTATATGTACGTTTTTTGCTTCTTTTTCTTTGCACGCGAATTCCTCAAGGAAAAAATCAGACTGGTTCCGAGTTTTTTTCCTGAAGTTAATGCTCCAAGCTAAAGACCAAACAATCTGAGTTATAGTTACAGTTTTTTTACCTTGTGCTTTTCGCTTCGTTTTACCGGTATCGCGGTAAATATAAACAAACTCTTTTAAAACGACTGACTACCTGTTGAATGCTATGTATATATGTATATACATATATATCGCCGAGCTCGATCGATAATCAAAATTCTTTCAGATAAATTCGAACAGTTTAACATAAAAATTAAGTTCTTCAAAAAATTAAAATTTTTATAATTTTTTAAATAGAATTTAAATATTAAAAGCATTAATTCCACACGGTCTTTTTTATAAATTGGTAATATTCAAAATAACGATTTATTACAATTACTATTTATAATATGCGAGTTAAATATACGCATATGCGTGATATATGATAAACAAGATTAACAATAAACGTTTGGAATGGAATTTTATTAATTTTGGCTTATTAATAAATAATTAAGCTAGTTTTTTGTTCATTATTTATTCAAAAATTCTTAAGTTCTACTCTCAATAGGAAGCGTGCATACACATGACACTCAGATAAAAAAAGGAAGGCTTTTTCTTTGTCTATAACGCTTTGACATGTGACAACATAATTATTTTTCACAATCTGTATTCAACGATCGTAAAATATTAAATTTCAGTTAAGTATATCACGTGCCAAAAAAGCTCTTCTTCCTGTCAAAGTCGAATTTATAAAAATCTCAGTCAACTCAAAGGATTTCGAATCTCGAAATTCTTTGCGATTTACAAAATAGGAAGCAAGCATGACTTGAATCGAATAAAATAAACATTCGACTCAAAAAAAGTAACTATATCGATGTATTATGCAAACGAATCATTAGTGTGATGTGAACTTATTAAAGTAAAAAGATCACCCATTAAATTCTCAAACGTTTTTGTGCTAGAATCCATTACATGAGATTCTTATAATTAACACTCAAAATCAAAATGAAAAATTAATTTCTCTTAAAAATGCATAAAATTATTAATTTAATTGTATAGTTTTCTTGTTCTTGAAAGTAATTTTTGGACAAAATTTTTGGTTTTACATCTTATTAAAAATAAAAATCAATTGAAAAATAAAACATCTAAAATTATTGAGATAAAAAAAATAATCAAATTTTAACCAAAGATTTTAATTTAACATTGTAGCAGAAAAATGGACTGCATAATTTGTAAGTGTTGCTTCATTCATTTTGACTCTGAGTAATATTACATTTCAATAAGTATAATATTAAATAGATCAAAAACGTTTTAGAATTTGGGTTACAGCGATGCTTCGTACGTCGCTCACGTTTTAAGCTGCCTATCAACTATTTTTTCTTTATAAATATGAGTAGACTTACATAGGGTTTATACATATCACTCAACGACGAATTCTTTTTACAAAAAAGCGTGACTTAGAAACTACTAACTAGTAAGTGGCTTTACAATTTGTACTGTCTTACGTCGGTACATTTTCCGGCTTTAAGAGTCGCTTAGAGCGACAAAGGTATCACCAATGTTACGCAAATGGAATCTATCGTTACTAGTCTTCTCAAACTATCATAAATAAGAAAAAAAATTACTGAAGACAGTAACGAAGTGCCATCGAGCAACATTAATGCCATTACAACTTTTTTGTTTCAACCGTCGGTAACTTTGAGAACTCTCAATATTTATAACAATTATTAAGAGATTTTTTTTATAAAAATATTCTTTACTTTTTACAATAACTCAGATCTCCATCTTTTTTTTTTAAAGATCTGCTCTAATTATTCGTGCGTTAAAAATTATTATGCGTTTAGGTTTTCATTATTTCGCCAACAATATTTTTTTTTCATCAAGGCACATAAAGTATTGATTATTTCGACTGCGCTCCTTCACAGTATGCTGGCGAACTATTGGAAGATTTTGGTTCAGTAAAGCGTTAACGCATCACGCAAGGTTCCCGTGGACCCGAAATCTGTAGAGGCACGTATACTCGAGCTGGCCGTGATTACTATGGATTCTCATTTCGACGTATTCATACGGTGTTGTTATTGACACATTCTAAAATAAATTTGCAAAAGAAAAATTATTTTAATATAGTATAATCGTGTCTTTTATAAACAATTTAATTTTATTACCAATATAATACATAACTTATAAAAAAGTTTTAAAAACTTTTACAGGCTATAAAACTTACTTGAACAGGAAAATATTGCAAACTCTCATTGGAATCTAAAAATTCGTATTCTCCAAACATCACTGGTTCCAAATCGTTTTCATTTTTTAAACCCTGTAATAATGTCAATATTTGTTATGTTCAATTTTTCATTTAAAATTATTTATGATGTAAATTATTAAATATAAAAAATTTTAATTCTGTCTTTAATGTTAATCGAATTCCTTACCCAAACGTTAAATTTTCTTGGCGCACTCTTCATTTCACCATTAGGCAGGTTTGAGCGGGGTGCGTGCTCAACAGTAAAGCCAGTGACGTATATGAAACTGCGCAATTTGATAAGCAGATAGCCTGGGAAATCTTGAAAAGCCCAGCACATACCCGGTTGCAACGTATTGCCCTGAATAACAGTACGAGGATTATTGCTCTCATAATATAGTGTCAAACCCAAAACTTTATATGCACGCGTGTGAATGTTGTAGCGCTGCGTGCATCTGGTACTGATCACTTGTCCACCTGTAAAATATCGAATACAGTTTTGTTTTAACATTGCCGTTACTGTTCATAATGTATTTATTAATGGAATTACAATTTAAATAATTTAATTATTACTGGCCTTCAAATAGATAAATTTTTATGATTTAGATGATTACAAAAAAATAATATAAGCAGAAGATATTTAATCGTTATAATTTTAAAAAAGCTTTATACATAATTATTATTTATTCATAATCTAATTGGTTGAAAAGATGCATTTTTTATTTCTCTTATTTATTTGTTACGTTGACAAATCTAACTATAGCTAACTTAATTTTCAACTACTTAACAGCCGTATACTGTAGTTTAACAAAAGATAATTGAACAACTTTATTAAATTTTGAAAATCTTTTAAAGGTAGGTTTTATTTCCTACAAAAAATTTACCTGCAGTTTCTAAGGCATAATCAACTCGCCCGGTTTTGTCGGCATCATAAATTTTCAGTATTCCCAGAACTATTCTACGGATCTCATCAATTCCCATAGACGAGGGCTCGTCTGGTTTAAGGGTAGTCGTTTCAGTTTTAGTGGATTGCTGAAATTCATCTTGCTGAATCTTGGAGTTCATAATCTGGAATATTCTTACGATATCCTGCTTCGAAAAATCGTTGCCGAAGTAACCAGCGAAGACCTGGTCGGCCTTTTTTTCGATCTCTTCTTCGCTTACCGCGTTTGTCGATGGCGTATCACAGCAGGTCTTTAGTTGAGTGTAAAGCTGCTTTAATGTTTCAAACTCAACTTTTATAAAGTTAAACTCCTCTTCTTTGCATTTTTCTCTGAAGTTTTTTTGATCATCTAGTTGTTGCTCCAGATTCAGCAGTTTTTCCTATAACATTACAATTGTTTAAATTTTTACGACAAACATAATTTTCTTTTTCTTTTCTTTTTTGATTGAATTTTACAACATACATCATAGTGTTGCCATATATTACTGTCAGTACGCTTCAGCTCTTCTAAAATCTGCGTAACGTTTGATATGTGGGCCTAAACACAAAATAGACATTGCAAATATTTAACTTTAAATCAAAATTTTTCGTATTAAAGAATCATAAACTGCATAAAATGAAAATCTGTGTACTTACTGACTGTTCCGCTTTGGCGTTCTCTAAATGTTGAATACGACTAATTAAAAGATCAATGATGTTTTTAAGTTCTTTGTGCGACGCTGATTCATCGTGGGTATACCTTTGAACTATTGGTGCTTCTTGTTTCATTCCAGATAGCACTTGTTTGTAGGTTAATGGAATGGCAGACAAAATGTTTGGCAAAAAACAGCACCCTGTAATAAGAAAAAATAAATAGCTTTTAATAACACAAAACAAAATGTCATTCTGTATATCAATTATAAAATAATATTTTTTAATTTGTATTTTTTAACTGATTTTACAATAAATTAATCTTTCTTTAAAAAATAGAGATTCTAAAATAAAACTAATAAAAAACAAAAGCAATTATATAATTTATAAGAAACCTTTACTCCTAAATTAGCCTAAATTACCAAAAAATTTTAATAATTTTTTGTCAATGAAGACGCAATGGAATTGAAAAATATTCAAGTTGTATGTGTAAACAATGACATCGAATTACATTTTTAGTAAAAATAATAAAACAAAAATATAAAAGTTATTAAAACCCCATAAAAAAATAATAACAAATTAAAATGTAGATACGTATAAAATTAAAAAAGAATTTGAGAAATCATTTTGATTACCGAATTTTTGTATAGTCTTAAGTGTTGCGTGTACCAAAATATTCGTACGACGAGTGTCGTTGATCCATTCGTTCATATACGAAACAACTTTCTTAAAAATTTATAAAATTAAAAAAAAAGCGAGAGAGAAGGATAGACGAAGTTTGCAACTCACCCGGTTTCCGGGACAAAATGGTGCGCAGCTTGCTTCAGAACTCGAGTCTTCTTCTCTCGATTTTAAGCCGCCACTTTACAGAGTTTTAAGCACACTCCTCTCTATCCTTCTCCCACTTTTTACACTTTTTTTACAGCATTTTAATATGTCTACGACAATTTGCTGCGAAACGTTTGTATTTCATTCGATTTTTAAAGCCTCACTTTTTTTATTTATAATTGAGTGTGAACATGCTTAACAACTTTATTTTTTATTATAAATCGCGTAAGAATAGTAAATAGTAAATAGTATAATAGTGAAAAGTAGTAATAGTAAAGAAAGAATTATGTTTTATGTTTGTCTACAATGAAAAACATAATAATATTGTAATGCCCTTCTGATTAGTAAACAAATGCAAGCGTTAGAATTTAAATGCATAAGCAAAAGTATGCAGAAATAAAAACATTATACTAGATATAGCTGATTAATAATTATAATTGTATTAATTGATGACATAGAACAATACCTCAAATCATTACATCAATAACCCAAACAATCACAGTTTTTGTGACATTTAAATTGTTTTATATCAAAAACTACATCTCTTAATCCTGATTTTTGATTTTAAGGAATTTTTCACTAAGTTATTTAATTTTAATACAGCATTAGACAAAAACTGCTGTTTAAGTTAGGATTTTAATTTTCATAAAAAATTTATTCATAAACACAAAAACTTTATTATATTATATAATGTGATTTTTAGAATTTGTATATACTGTCACGTACGCGGCACGTATGCGTGCTCTATATAAGAATAAATTTATTACTATATTGTAATACATAAATTTGTTTTAGAAAAATTCAACTTTTAGATATAATAAACAAAATACATGCAAAAATAAATCTTAATAATTTTTTGGATTATGTCTAAGGTACAAATATCTTTAAACTCGTAACATCAATATGTAATTCTTGACAATATTAAATAAATGTTAATTAGTTAAACATAGAAAACCAACCCGTTCTAAACGTATAAAGTAAGCTTCAAGTAAACACACACAAGCCCAAAACATTACTAAACTTTTTTAATAAGGTGTAAGTGTATAACAAAATTTAATGAAATTACTTTGACTTTGACGAAATTAAGAATTTTGACAAAGTAAGTAATTTTAAAAAGCCTCTTAACAATAATAATAATAATAATAGGAAAAATCGTTAGTCAGAATTAATAAAATAAAAATCCACTGCATATAAATATTCTATAAAGTAAAAATAAAGAAATGAAAAAATGCAGGTAACTTAAGGACTAGTCCCAGCCGAGATTTGGCAGAGATGGCAAAGTCACGTTGACAGTGGGCAATGCCGGCAAGGATACGTTTTTCAAGGTTGACAAATACTTGTAGAACATTTCGTAATCAACAAACGAAAAATTAACGTAGCTACCGGTCGTCTCAGTGACGCTTTCGCGAACGTTTCGCAGATAATTTAGACAAGTAAAAGTATGCTTATGTGCAACGTAAGCGCCTGAAACAAAAGTAGAATAGGGATCCGAACTAAGTTCCAGAAAATAATAATAGGTTTAGATATTTTTAGTATTCCATATATATAATCTTAATTTTAATTTATACATTTCAGTACGAAATTTTTTTTACGTATAAAAATAATAAATGTTATTTTTATTTAGAAAAAGTATAGTATATGTGAAATAATCTTTTTTATATTATATATAATAAAAAAGATTAATTTATAGGAAACAAAAATATATTTTTCCAAAAAGAAAAATTATATATCAAAATTCTCCACTTTATTTTACCAAAATAAAGAACTTCCATTAATGAATATATTTTTGAGCTTATGTGTTATTTTTAAATCTAATCTAGTATCTATGTTTTATTTTATATTAACATTATTTTATCTAAATTTTAATTTCATAACATTACCATATTGACATTTATACTTAGATTTTTTCGTGAGTCAGTAATTTAAAGCTACTTTTGTTTTGTGCCGTTGTTATTCATTACAAAACAATTTATAAATAAACTAGCATTATTTAATTTAATGTTTAAAACTTGTTGAAATCCAATTTTTAATTATAGATCTTTTTCTATTTATATGATTTTTTCTCGTCTACCTACCGATCGTTAGAACTAGTGGAAGAAGTACAAGCCAAAGTATTTTTGTACGTCGTCCTTGGACTCGTTCTCGAATATTGGAAGCTCTGCTTAGTAACCATGAATCAAAAAGTACAACTTTGACGAGTAATAAATACATGTGCTGTAGAACTGTATCAATCTGTCGTCGAAATCGACTCCATTTTGTTTCTGAAAATATAAATATTCAGCTAAATTTCTAAACTTTTATCTCAAAAAATTAATAAAGCTATGAATTAAAAACTGCTAGCTGTGTAATAAAAAAAGAAAACAATAGAATTAATTCTATTATTTTTTATTACGAATACAAAATTATAAAAATTATTATTATTCTGAAAAATACTTTTGTAAGTACGTACCTTCATAATTGCGATAATAATGACTAGTAGTAGAAAACTCTCGTCTTTTAAACTGACTGAAAGTGACAAAATGTAATATCGCGTAAAACCACGTCGAAATGAGACTAGTAAATTTGCTGAACCTCTGAGTATTTTTTAATTGGTATCTGTGGTTTGAGACTGTGATTGCTTCATCGATTTCGGTATCAGAGTCCACATTAGAACTATAGCGATTATATTTATTTGAGTTTAAAAGAGGATTAACCCACGTTTCATATCTAAAAAGAAAGTTTAAATCATTATTATTTACTCTATTGGTAGTAACTTTTTTTGAATATAATGTATATGAATAAAAGCTTCGCCCTACAAATTTCGCTAATAACGATTTTTACATTTTTGAAATAAATTATTGTCATGGTATATAACATTTCTACAAACCTTTCATTAATTTGGTTATCATTAGCTGAGTCGTAAATGAACTCGCGTCGTGTATTATACTGTTCAACGTGTGTCCTTTTATAAACAACTGACTGACCTGCAGTACTTGAGCCTCTAATGTGCGGTATAACTTGCGGAACCATATCCTAAAAAAAGATTAATATCAATAAAAATCAATGCGCTAAAATATATTAATGATTTATTTTTTAATTTAAAAAGTATGCAACATTGTAGTTTACTATAATCAATCTTTTATTTGTAAATCAAATCTTCAATCAATTAAGACACTCAAACACTTTTAACGAATATTTTTAATAAAATAAACAAATTTTAAAAGAGTGCAAATTTATTAAAAGTTATCATAAAGCAGTGAATTTAAAAACCTATTCAATCAAAAAAACATTGAAAATATAAAAGAAGTCATCAGTAAGAAAGCAAGAAGCTCACCGATAAGTCACGGCGAATCTCGTTGGCGTCCATAGTATTTTTCTCCTCATTAAAGCTCTCTTTCGATGAGGAAGACTGGCTGTTGGTTGTTTGGCTGCTATTGTGGAAGCTGTTGCCATCGGAGTGCAGTGAGCGCCGCGACATGTTAGGTATGGCCATGACTCCTGGCGCAACTTCGTAGCGGCATGTTGACGCTTGAGAGTACGTGTAGTCGGTCTTTGGAAACTTACTACAGATAAAAAAGAAAATGTTAATCAAAGTTAATCTTGAAGTCGATAAAATAAAAAAACGATTTCATTCGTGGAGAATCATTGCCGGCGCGACTCCCCAAAAACTAATACTAGTTGGGCACAAGACAGCGAATTCGGCATGAGGAGAGGTCAAGTTATAGCCTCATCTGTTATAGCTGTTTGTAAACACAATTAAATGTTGCAAAGGACTCTAAGAAGAGAGAGAAAAAGAAAGTGCGTAAAGTGTCGTGACTTTGGCGGGTTATTTAAAGTGAACATTATTTTATAGTTACCATTGAGAGTATTATAGAAAAAGTTCATTTTTACTTTAAAATTTGTTTTTAATATATCTTAATTCATAAATATATATGATGATTAAAAGAAGCTTTATTTATAAAAGTTATTATCAAGTTATGTTTTATTTTTTTTACTTTTTATTAATAATACATGTTCTTTTATCTTAACTAATCAGACAAAGATAAATTATAGATTTAATTGAGTAATAAAAGAAGTAAAATTTACATTTTTTTTGTTAAAGTAAGATTTAATCAGTAAATTTGAAAAATAATGTAAAGACTATGTGATAAAAATTGTTCAAGATACGTATAAGAGATAAATTAATAAAAGTTTTGATAATTATCAGAATGATATTCTTAAAACAAATTAAAAAAATTTAAACGGGTAATTTTAAACTACTTTATAAATTTATTTAATTTTGAAATAAGAAATCAAGATGTTTGCTAGTGTCTCAAAGACTAGTAGGATTTTAATTAAGTTGAATTGGTTTTATAGATTAAAAGCATAAAGAACTTTACTAGAACTATAATAACTCACTTCCAATATTCGCCTTGTTGCTTATAAAATTCATAAGCAGATCCTGGCCTGCTAGGTACATCTTCCCTATCTCCCTCTTCAGACGAATAGTCACTCGTCATAGTTCTCTTTGGAGTAAGGCTCTCCCTTTTCCTCTCCTTAGTTTCGGATTTTGTATCCGAAGAATCATCCTTGGTTTCACTCTGCCCATTGGCAAAGATCTGTCTCTTAATTCTCTGACGCTCTGAGCGACGTTCTATTTTTTTTGTGCTTTTGGTAACTGATACTGATTTTTCTAAATTTTTGCTTTGGTTGTCAGAGGTATTGTCTGTCAGAGTGTCATCTTTTTGTTCAACAATAGTGTCCATATTTTTGTTACGTGCTTTAATAACACTGCTGGATCTAGAAAAGAAACAATGAACATGTATTAGTTACATATTCATGGTTTAAAGAAATTACTTTTATTATTTTTATAATCAATAACATAAAGTAATAGTTATTTTTAATTTTATTATTTATACTGAAGCATGTAAAATATAATTTTAATTACAAGTATTAAACAGAAAAGATAAAAAAGAAGTATATCATTAAAATTGATAATTAAAAATTTGATTTTCAAATTGAATTCAATAGTATAACAAAAAGTAATTAACTAATTACTATCTGCATAAAATTGTCTAAAAATTTTTATATAATTCTGAACAGATTATCAATATTTTAATCCTTATCTACTGCATTCTCCTGTGTATTTAAAACAAAATCAATTCCTAAACTTTGCATCCAAATCAAAACAACAAAATTCATGTCTCACAAAGATCTTGAAGCTGATCTCCTGCTGCTGCTCACTTCTCCAGGAGTCATAGAACGATCCCTGCTTCTGCTCCTCAGCTCGTAATGATGCTCCGAGTCCTCTGTCCCAGCTTGACCAAGGGTCTGTGGTGTCTCCGACCTGGATCTACTGCGACTCCTCAGTTCATATTGTTTCTGCTGTTCGCTTTCCATGCTGCTGTTTAGGAAGCTCTGCTCTCCTAAAGGACAAGAAAAAAGGGCTGGCACTTTGCTACCAACCAGAGAGAGAAAGTAGCAAGAGAGAAAGAGCGAGGAAAGAGAGAGAGAGAGAGCTATGGCCTGCTCTAAAAATAAACTGCCGAGCTCGCCACCCTCCAAGGAGGCAATGTATGCGCGACGAATGGGGAAAGATAAGGAAGCCGCCGACTAACGGCCCTCCCGTGCGCGCTGCACTAAAAATGGACTCGAACTTCCCGGAACTTTAATTAAACGCCTGCCGGGGCGCGCGCGCGGGGCCGGGGGCATTGGTGAGCGTTACGAAGTTATGTTTTGTTCGCGGGAGCTAACCTTAAAAAAAATATCTTTTTTATACAAAAGGTTTTTATTTTGAAATCGACAATGAGATTCGGACTTCCGGCCGAGCGTTATTCTTTTCTTAATTAGAAGCACTGACACCGGAATCGCTTATCAGCTCGAGTCACTATAGTCAACTCTACACGCAAATCTTCCAATGTTGCAATTAAACACTGATCTGTGTCATTGATAATCCATTACTACATACAACTATAGGTAAACCGACTGCAACAAGCGACAACTGAAACAATACCGCTCAAAGTGTCGCAACCTCAAAGCAAGATACGCGAGTAAATAAACTTTGCGCGAGTCTCAAGCCACGACAATACTTACTTCTTAGTTACCCTCGAAACGACACGACAAAAAGTTTAGTCGATCAACTGCAACATCGATCGCAGCCAAAGCCTAAAAACTAGCCTTCTCCGTCAAAAACTACATCTGGCGCGCGAAAACGCAAAATTATCACTCTCTCGCGGCAAAGCGCGCAGCTCTCCCCTCGCGTCTTTTGTAGGTTAAGAAGAAGGGAGAGAAAAAAAATCAGGCGCGCAGTGCACACCCCTCGGCAGCTGCACGGCTCCGTGAATTATTTATACCTAGCGCAGCGACATACCTACGTCACCGGTCTCCCCCAAAAAAGCCTAACCGAATTCGCGCTCTCTTTCCCACTCTTTGGCTCTCTCTACACCGTAAGCGTAACCGTACTACGCGTGTATATTTCGCGTGCATGCCCCCACAGAGCCGTTATAGAAGCGAAAATTAATTAGCCGCGCGGAGAGTGTGTCGAAGGGCGCGCACGGGTATAGTTTTTCAAGCGTGCGAAAAGCCGCGCGTAAGGCGATAAACAATCTCTGTAACCTCAGGTGTTGCGCGGAGAGAGAGCCGCCGATGGGAAAATCAAGGTTGAGAGGAGCCATATACATACACGCACACACGCATCTGCATATAGGTACTTGACACGGCGCGGCCGCGTAGGTTTCTATTAATAGAACGCACGTCTCTCTCTTATGTGCGTAAACTTTATATATGTATACACGCGCACAGCACACACTCACTCTCTGAGTCTTCTTCTCAAGTGTGTTGTAAGCACACTCTTTCACAGCACTGCGCGATTATTACCGTTCAGCCACTCTTCCTGCTTACTCGCGCATTATTGTCGTGCGCTTATCTCTCTCTCTTTTTATTTCTCCTCGGAGATGCTATATAGGTATGTGTATATAGATATATGTTTTTCGCTCGCTACGACCGCACGCGATCTGCTGCAGGCATAGTGCGCGCGCGGACGAGAGTAAACGACGACTGCCGCGCTGCTGTCCGATCTGTGACTGGTAGAGGAGCGCGCGAAGCCGCGAAGGCCCGATCTTGAGCGTATACTGTGTGTATGCTGTGTAGTATATATAAATATATGCGCGAGCAGCTTTGCCGTGAGTTTAGATAAAGCCGCTTTTACACCGAGTCTCGAGGATTAGGAGTTTGTATTTGACGATGACAGGTGATAGTTGCACTGTTGTATGAGAAGCTTTATAACACGGCATTTGTGCGGTTGAGATAATGTTAGCCTGTGTAGTTTTCGTTGGAGCTACTTAGGTACGTATTGAGATGAAAAATTACGTAAGCAATAGGGGAGATGGAGTGTAGGTTAAGCATAGGGTGTAAATTGCGCACACGTGAAATATCTGGATTTGCCATAAAGATTGTATAGAGCAAAAATTAAGATAAAGTAAATATATTCTTTAGTTTCGATCTAAAAATACGTGACATATCGTTTGAGAGTATTAGTTTTCGGAAGGTTTAAACATGATTTTCGACGAACCAAGTTTTCTAATGTTTGTTTTATTAATTTGCCAACGTTTTGGAGCGTTTACACTTGCTCACATTATCGAATTCGTATCGTTAAAAATTTTAATTCTATTTTGTAAGGCCATAATTATATAACTCGTAAGCATTCTTTTTTTTTTATTCTTTACAATAAATTTAACTTTTTAAAATCAAATTTCCATTTTATAACTTGACAATAGCTTTTTTTAATCAAATTTTCATTTTACTTAAAATTGACATTATTA